>JBBPBX010003292.1:37863-48922 GCA_038048925.1 Garcialebias charrua | reverse complement strand
CCCACATCTTTTTATTGTGTCATAGTCTATTTGAAATGTGACCTCTGGAATTAGATTCAAAAGATTATAGAAAATAATCATTTCTTGATGGAGTGCATATTGTATGCCAGTGTTTTGAACAAAGCTCGGGTCATAGCAGCCCCCAGATTATTTATTGGGGATTATGCTCAGTGACCACTACACTGAATTTTTGGTAAATGCCTATAAATTGATATGAGGCGTAGCCATTTCTGTATTTGTTGTTACTGTTTTTCTTTGGAGGCCATCTTGAATTAAATCCATTCCAAAAGCCATAGAGGTACCGTACATTCAGTGATTACTCAAGAGAATTGAATTAATATCAGTTAATTGGTTCATTAGATATTTTGCTAACAGAGAGACTAACATGTCTGCTCATGGACTCGGATAATTACACAATTGAATTTTATACCAATATAATAATGTGCTGTGTTCTAGCATTTATGCCATTGTATTATTTTTGTAAATGCCCATAAACATATATGTGTGTTAAATACAGGATTCTGGCCACTGCTGGTTCCCACATGAACATCCCTGTGGACCTTCGGACCCTGAGGGCTGTACGAGTTCTGAGACCTCTCAAACTCGTCTCCGGCATCCCAAGTGAGTCATTTACTGACCTCTAACAACCAGCCGTTGTTTCAGAAAGTGTACATCAGTAAACTGAAAACAGATCTCTGCAAGGCAAGAATCCATTCTTAAAACATTTCCTGCACATAATAAACCTCCAGACCAGGGTCTTTACTGTACATTTAGGTTGTCTGGAAGAGTCAGCGCATGTGTAGAGGAACTTCTCACAATAAACAGGGTTCACTTCCTGTAATAGATTTTTTTAAAGTTCGGCATATGAGAGCATTTATAGCTTATTTCTCACTCTACATTTCTAAGACTGCATTTTGCTTTTCGTGGCAATTTTAGCCTCTTTTTGGGGGTGCTCAAGCACCCCTTAATTTTAACTCAGCACCCCAGAAAATTTAAGAAACCATCATTAGGATTCTGTAAGAAAACTCAGTTCTCAAACCTTAGATTCACCAAAATATTGAATAATTTTGGAATAAATATGGAATAAAGGATGACACTGTCAAACGGGCTAGTAAAATATATATATATATATTTTTTTTTTTGCACGAGTCAGACCCTCAACACCAACTGTTAATTTATCCAGTATGCTCATCAGCAACTGACCAATTGGTGATCTCAAATTGACCTGAAGTGAAACACCCCTTACCTGCAGGAACTGGGGGGTGTTGGGATGCTTAAGAGAAGCGGAGCGTGCTCTATTCACACAAGGAGAGCTGTTGGTCAGGCTACTTCTTGTTGATCTCTAAAATTGTTACTGAATCGTGTTTATCTATGTAGGTAAACACAGCTGTTAAACAACCCATTAAAATACATCAGAATAGAGGAAATGGCATCTACCGTACTTTTCGGCCTATAAGTCGCCGTTTTTTGCCTAATTTGCATGTCTTGTGACTTATACGGCTAAGCGACATATTTATGGATTTTTCCCCATATTTTTAGACCAATTTTTGGCTGAGATATGACCGTTTCCATTCATTCTGAAGAAAAAAATGGAGCAGTACCACTTTCGGCTGCTAGGGGCGCAGTACCACTTTCGGCTGCTAGGATCCACCGAGCGTTCCCAGCTCATGTGTCCGACAGAAGCCTCCTCTGCTCGGACTCACTCTGTCGCAGCACAGCCTCCTGCTCTCTGGAGGTCTGAACTACTGTTACCTCAGTGTTTGTTAGCAAAATAGCTCATGAACCACAGGACAGATTTTGATTAAACTTACAGAAAGTAATCACTGGATGGACATTTACAACTGATAAGCTTTAGGAGATGTTTGAGCTAAAATTCGATGTGGTAGTAGCTGTGGTAGCTGTTACCTCAGGAGTTGGCAGAACTCTTCACCAGTGACACAGAGGATGAAAAATTCAATGGGTTTGAATAAAAATAAATAAATAAATAAATAGGTGTTTCTGTCATCATTATGGGCGGGTGAGCGTGTAGTAATTTTAAAGCCGCTTTATTTCATCGGCTTCATTTTGCCATGTTTTAACCGTCAAAGTGCATTTATTAAGAAAAGTTCAGCTGAGACACACTTTTACTATAATGTCAGCAAACAAATATATATTTTTTAGGTGTTTATCTTGTTAAATTTTAAAGAGATGAAGGTTTTTGCTGCACGCGCACACGTTTGGAAGACCCGACAAGCAAAACTATTTAAATTCAGCGAATTTGACCATTCTGTTCATTTATTAAGGAAAAGTTCAGCTCAGACACATCTTTGCTATAATTTTCAGCAAACAAATATATTTTTTAAGGTGTTTATCTTGTTCAATTTTAATGTAATGCACGGTTTCCTTTCGCTGCGCGCGCACGTTTGGAAGTGCCGACAAAGCGAAACTATTTAAATTCAGCGGATTTGACCATTATGTTAATTTATTCAGGAAAAGTTCAGCTCAGACACACCTTTACTATAATTTTCAGCAAACAAATAATTGTTTTTAAGTGTTAATCTTGTTAAAGTCCTTCCGTGCACGCTCCTGTGTCCATTGGCAGCCAATCCATTTTTGGCAAAACACTGGCCCACATTTCCTGGTTGTCAGCAGTGACGCATAATAGATGCGACGTATACGGAGGTGCGACACGTTTATGGATTTTCCACTTTATTGGACATAATTGGACTGATGCAACGTGTACGGCGGTGCAAATTTTAAGGCGGAAAGTACGGTAATTTATTCAGAATTTTCTGGGGGAGGACCCCAGAACCCCCCACCAGTGTGGTCTCCCCCTCACACACACACACACACACACAGGCACGCACGCACACACACACACACACACATTACAAATGCTTCTGATGCCAATGTCCACCATGTTGTTCAAGCCAAGAGCCACTGGGTGCTGAGCCCCCCTAAAGGGCAGATTCTAGATACACCCCTGCTTGTTGGGCGTTAATGCAGAGTTAGAAGTTTCTAATCATGACCTTTTAAATCTATCAATAATATATCAAATAGAGTGTAATTCATGTAGGATTGTAATTTTATATCAGAGTTAGTAAATATGTCAAAGATAATGATGTATTGGAATAAAAGTGTAGTTTGATTGTTACTGTATTTTCCCAATACGTTGTTTTAAATATATGTTTCCCACTTGTTTTTACTTCTCCCTACAGGCCTGCAGATTGTGCTGAAGTCCATCATGAAGGCCATGATCCCACTGCTCCAGATCGGCCTTCTCTTGTTCTTCGCCATCCTCATGTTCGCTATCATCGGTCTGGAGTTCTACAGCGGGAAGCTTCACCACACTTGCCAGCCATCGGACGACATTCTCGGTAAGAGCAGCTGCACATTATTCTTCAAACCAGAAAACAGGAAAACCGATCTGAGGTCTGTCTGAGTCTATTCTAACAATATTTTAAAAATATTTCTGCAGCCAGTTAAACAAATAAGTGTGAAGTGCACCTCCTTCCAACTTCCAGTGTTTGCTTTTTGTATTACTGTATTTATGAGTGAACAGTTCTCCAGCAGCTGTAGTAAACATGTGGTTTACTCAATTTTCTCAAAGAGAGGGTGTGAATATCTTTGTTTGAAGGCTCTGTGGATTACAGCAGCAGCAAGCTCAGAGGTATTATTAAAGTTGATGCTGGCTGATTTAGCTGCTGCTTAATTAGTCAACATCTGCTCTGTAATCACGAGCCACACCACAGTATTTACTGTCATCGGCCTACTCTGAGATGGATTGCAACAAAAAACACAGTAATCACAGCAGGAAAATTTAAATCTATCAGACCTTTCTTTTTATGTCATTTTCTTGAGTTTAATACTGTTCTGGTGTATTTGGGGAAAAAATAAGGCGGAAAAGTTTTATTTTATTGAGTTGTCCATTCAATAAAATCACTCCTTTTAATGTGTTAGTTGAAAAGTGACTCACTATTGTAATAATTTTTACTTTTATGCACACTTCCTAAACTCCGATTTAAAGGAAGTGCAGGAAAACTTTATTTTTAAGCAGATGGAAATATGGCGCCTTGAAAAAAGTATTTATTCCCCTTGAAATTTTCCAGATTTCATCATTTAACCACAAACATTTAAGTTATTTTTCCTGGGATTTCATGAAATAGACCAACACAAAGTAGAGCAAAATGACGACGTGGAATGAAAACGATTCCCATTTTACAATTTTCTTTACAAATAAAATGTTTTTAATGTGGCGTGCATTTGTAATCAGCTCCCCATGGTCGATATGTTGTAGAACCACACTTTGCTGCGATTACAGCTGCAAGTCTTGAAGTATGTCTCTGCTTTGCACATCTAGAGCCTTGTCTTTGCAAAATAACACAGTCTCAGTCAGATATAATGAAGAGTGTCTGTGAACAGCAATTTTCCAAGTCTTTCCTCAGTTGGATTAAAATCTGAACTTTGACTAGAATAGTCCAACACATGAATATATTTTGGTAAAAATCCTTCCAATGTGGCACTGGCAGGATGAAGGTTTTTTTCTGTGATTGCCCTGCATTTCCGGTAGGTCCATTAAATTTCCCATAAACTCTGACCAACTTTCTTGTCCCTGCTGATGCTGTTAGTGACAAGAATGAGTTTTTTTTTATTCAAACACGATGCCAGACAACAAGAATGGTTAAAAGGTTTATTGTGAGACAGCTGCTAGGGGACGTCTGAGTCCAATGGCAAGGCCAATTATTCAGTCAGGCGAGAGAGCTGGAGGTGATGATCTCACCGTCGGTGGGTGAAGAGCAGCTGTAAAGCAACATGGTTTGAGGAGAGATCCAAGCGTCCAGAGTCACAAGCGAGGGTCATGCACAGTTAGTCAGAGGTCCAGATCCAAGTTCAAATTGTAATCCGTGAAGCGTAGTCGTTGGAGCAGAAGGTCAGTACCGAGGTCAGAGAGGTAAATCCAGAACAGACAGGGAGCAGGTAAAGTAGGGAATCCAAAGAACAGGCATGAGGTCAAGACAAGGCAGGCATCAAGGCTATGAACATTACACTGGACATCTACTAACACAAGGGGTTCAATAATCTGGTAGGTAATGAGAGTGAGAGTGGATCTTAAAAACGGCAGGTAAGAGGTGTTGGGCATGAGCGTGGAGAGTGGGAGTGGTTGGATGACAGGAGCAGAAACATGACATGAAGGAGAAGAATCATGACAGAGAACTTTTGGTGTGAATCTTTTTATTATGGCTGACAACATCTTTCTGTAATGCATGCACAAAGCATTCTCTTGTCTCGGCCTGAAGGCCAGCTCGACGACTCACAGTGCCTCACTGGAGTTGACGCCATGAGAACATGCCCAAAACATTCTCTTGTCTTCGACCGACGGCCATGGATCATGTCATTGTGTCTGACTGCAGCTGACTATGAGGGAACACCTGCTGGACTCTGTATACAAGTCTGCAGCAAACTTGTTTGGCACTCATTCAGTGACACGTTCCATGCACTGTATGTCTGTACAGTCGGTCTTGAATGAGTCCTTGCAAGTAAAACGCTGGTAAAAAAAAAATATCCTGCCATCGAGTGTTGTTCTTTTATTTCAGTAAGTTAAGAGAGAATATTTGTTTCACGTTGGGGATGGTGTGTTCAGGGCAATGTGCTGTGGTAATTTCTACCACAGTGTTTTGCATTTGTATGTAAAAATTTCAATTTTGCTCTCATATGACCAAAGAACCTTCTTCTACATGTTTGCTGCATCGACTAAATGATGGGCAAATTGCAAACGAGACGTCTGTAAACACTGTACTATTTCTTTTTGCTGCTTTTTCATTAAGGCCAGATTAGAGACTTACCGGTACTTGGCTAAGGAGTTTTCATGTCGACAGATTCTCCCATCTGTGGCTCTCTGCAGCTCCTCCAGAATTATCATGGAAGCTTCTTGCCTGCTTCTCAAATGAATTCTGTCCTTGTCTGTCTGGGTGGATGATCATGGCTTGGTTAGGTTTGCAGTTGTGCTTTTCATTTATGGATGATGGATTGAACAAGCCTTTGTGAGGCGTTCAAAGCTTGGGATTGTTTTAAAACCTTGCCCTGCTTCTTTGTATAACTTCTCAACAACTTGATCCCTGGCCTGTCTGATGTGTTTCTACTTTTCTTCTCTTTGATCGCTACTGTTCTGAAACAACCTGCTCAGGCTCACAGAACAGCTGAATTTATTCTCAGATTAAATTACGCAATGGTGGACTGAGTTTACTAATCTAGTGATTTGTGGATGCAATATGTCGCTCTGGATTTTAGTGAGAGGTATCATCTGAAAGTAGGTGAAAATACTGTAATACCACACGTTTTAGATTTTTATTAGTAAAAAAATTTTTTTTCTTTTTTCTTTACAATTATACTTTGTGTTGGTCTATCACATTAAGTCCCCAAAATGCATTAAAGTTTTGTACTTGTAATGTTGCAGTGTGTGTGTAAATATTCAGCAAGTGTGAAGTTTTTTTAATGCACTCAACGTATAGTTTTAGTAGAACTTATCTTTCATTTTAAACACAGTTTGAATTGAAATTGCTGCACAACTCATCTCCATTTCTGTTGAAAAGAATAAAAAGATTAGTCTTCAGACTAGTCAAGACAAGTCTTGCTCGTTTTCACAAAACAGTATTTCTTTTACAACCACTTCATGTGTTAAACTCTGGACTGTGAAACTGAAGTAACAAAAAACACTTTCAGTGGAGGAGGACAACAGAATACTTAATGTTTGCAACTGTTCGTTGTGTATTTAGTTGTTAAAAAAGTTCCCACAGTGTAAAACTGTCGGCTCTGTCTCTCGTGGCCATACAGTAGACAACACTACACCATTTGACTCAGTTCAACATAAACATTGTGTCTGTCCACATCTAGCAAAATCCACCCGCCAGCGCATTTAAAGCTCACAAACACTTTAATAATTGTTACCCAACCAAAGTGTGAAAATGGCAATTAACAGTTTGAAATAAGTGAGTGAACTACCGGTATACAATAAAATGAATTCCTTACCAACCTCCACAATCTTACCAGTTTTCTGTCTAATGATAGCAGCGTTTCTGCTTTCTGGCATCAGCAGTTTCCTATGTTATCAAGGAAGACGGTGGCAGCAAATTCAGCAATGCAAAACTGCAGAGTCTGTGTGAAGGTTTGGTTCATGCTTCAAGTACTCAAAATCAGCTGATTTACGAGCTAAACCATAAGACGGAAGTGATTTGTGAGAATTGCAGGTCACCTGCGGCTTCTGGGATTCACCAGCTTGTTGGAGACAACCTTGGAGAACCCTCGTAAGCATGGACCAGTGGAATGATCACTAATCTGGCCTTTTTGGATCTTGAGAGTACCAGCAGGACTAACGATCCATCGTTAGGCTGATGGTCTTCCTTGATCATGTGAGCAGCTAGTTTTGGCTGTATGCAGCAAACTGGTTGAGCCACTATAGCCCCTTTCATAAGACAGCTCAGTCCAGGCCTGATGTGTGTTCAGTCCTCCAACGAGCATTCAGAAAAAACACAAAGGCGGATAGGCGAGTAAATTTTACTCGCCTCTGATGCGCCCCTGATCCGCGAGCAGAGGTAGTGTCAGGCCTGGATCTGTCGATTTGTGAAAGGTGTCGGGGTGCTACGGCTTCAAACTGATTTGAATAATGGGAGGAATGATGACGTACTCTCCCGGCGCCCACTGTCGCGCTCTATTTAAATGTGTAAACAAGAACATGACATTTGTATTTCGCTTGCGCATCACTCGCTATTCTTCGCCAAATCTTTTTCTTTTTTATTGATCATCACGGAAATGGCTAATTGGGGTGATGCCGAGACCTGTGTACTCCTGTCTCTGCGCGCAGAGGAGGAAATTAATAAGGGATTTACCGGTACAGTGAAAAGCACAACGATGTTCGCTAGCGTCGCCATGTTTGTTTACAGACACCTCTGCGGTCCCACTTTAAACACGCAGGCACCACGTCATCTGAGCTGCAGATTTTCACCACTCCTCTTTTCAACCCGCGTTGCAAATCGTTTTGTGAATTTTCCGTGGCCCGATTCAACTTTGCTTTATGAATGACCCGGGGGGGGATTAAAGCCGGGCCGCTCTATTGCGCAGATTTGACTTATGAAAGGGGCTTATGATAAGGAAAATCTTTGTCTACCCCCCCTCCATGGGAACTTCTTAGACTTATCAAAACCATGCCGGCTGACCAAGATCTTTATTATCAGGACTATGGTCTATCTGGAAGTGCTTCATGGACAAATGTAACTGCCTTGTCATCAAATGCATATGTAATGTGTTTATTAATGTGTAATGTGTTTCACTTCTACGCAGATGACACCCAACTCTATCTTTCAACCAAACCTAATTCTGCCCTTCCACCTTCGTCCCTCACTGATTGTCTGCTTGAAATAAAACACTGGTTCACTTTAAATTTTCTTAAACTAAATTGCAATAAAACAGAACTTCTTTTAATTGGAACTAAATCAATACTAAACAAACTTCATAGCTTCTCCATTTCGGTTGATAACTCTTCCATTTTTACCTCCCATCAGGTTAAGAGTTTGGGTGTCATCCTTGATAGCACCCTCTCCTTCTCCTCCCATGTCAATAATATCACTCGGTCAGCCTACTTTCATCTTCGAAATATTAATCGTCTCCGTCCTTCCCTCACTCCTCACTCCACTGCTGTTCTGGTCCACAGTCTGGTCACCTCTCGTTTAGATTATTGTAATTCTCTTCTTTTTGGCCTACCTCAGAAAACCCTTCGTAAACTACAACTGGTCCAAAATTCAGCTGCTCGTATCATTACACGGACCCCCTCAATCCATCACATCACACCTGTTTTACAACAGCTTCATTGGCTTCCCATCCCATATCGCATCAATTACAAAATACTCCTCCTTACATTCAAAGCTGTCCACAACCTTGCTCCTCCATACCTTTCAGACATTATTCACATTGCTACACCTGCTCGTACCCTCAGATCCTCTTCTTCCATCCAGCTCATTGTTCCCATTGCCCGTCTTGTTACTATGGGGAGCAGAGCATTCAGCTGCTCTGCTCCCCAGCTCTGGAACTCACTCCCACCTGATATTCGCAACACAGACTCATTGCCACATTTCAAAGTCAAACTCAAAACTCACCTGTTTAAAGTAGCCCATGCACTATGATAACAACTGCATTGTCTTATTTTTTATTTTTATTTTTATTCATTTTACTTGTTTTTACTGTGTTTATAATATTGTGTCTGGTTTATTTTTATTTTATTTTCATGATTGACAATGCAAGGTGACCTTGAGTGCCAAGAAAGGTGCCTACAAATAAAATGTATTATTAATATTATAAATGTGCTTGCTGGCAGAGTTTTTTGATGTCTTAATTCATGTCCTGATAGGACAAAATGTGAAGAGATTTTTTTTGTAATGCCACTATGCTATCACCATAGATTTTTACCCTTTCCCATCCCAAAAAATATTCTGATAAATAATAGGAGACCGTGCTCCAGTAGCAGCAGCAACATGCACTCCACCCATCTTTCGGACGGCTGTACAAACATAATCTCACTGTATTTCGGTACAATGACAATAAAGCTGATTCTAATATTCGCATCTGCTGGTTTCAGCCTCGCATTCCACAAAACAAAAACATGCATGTTAGGCTGCCTTCAGGCCCAGGCCTCCCTTGCAAAAGAGATCTGTGATCTCAGTGGGATTTGCCTGGCTAAATAAAGGTTAATCAATAAATTCAGTGGACAGGTAAATTATTACTAATCTTCTCTAACTCCAGTAAAAGTTGCACCTTTACGTGGTGATATTTAACCCATGTGTACAGAAGAGTAGCAACGTTTTGGCACCTAGTCTCTATCGTCTCGTGCTTCACTTGATTTTTGCTAGTTTTACCACCATGTGGTTTGGAAAATATTCCTGGAGACTCGCAAAAGTCAGAAGGTAAATCCAGCTGCAGTTTGGCTCAGATGTGTAGACATTATGACTACATTTCAATAACATACACACGCAACAGCCTACATTTTATTTCTGTAGATAATGAGACTGTTGACTCATCGGAGCTGGCATTTGCGTGCGGAGTGAGGAAGTGTCCAGAAAAGTACGACTGCAACGACATGTGGATCGGCCCCAATGATGGCATCACGCAGTTTGACAACATCCTGTTTGCTGTTCTCACCGTCTTCCAGTGTATCACCATGGAGGGATGGACAGCCGTGCTCTATAATGTGAGCTCACATAATCAGCTAATGAATCATATTACAACACTCTGAACGCTGGTAAATATTTATTCATGTCTATTCGGATTACAGACGAATGATGCACTGGGTTTTACATGGAACTGGATATACTTCATCCCGCTCATCATTATTGGCTCATTCTTTGTCTTGAATCTAGTTTTGGGAGTTCTGTCTGGGTGAGTTTGACTCTTTCTATGTGTGCAAAAAACATTTTCTGTCTTGGTGACCACATTATGGTGCAAGATTATTGTATTTTTTATTGTCTTCTTTTTAGAGAGTTTGCTAAAGAGAGGGAACGGGTGGAGAACAGGAGAGCCTTCATGAAGTTGCGTCGCCAGCAGCAGGTGGAGAGAGAACTGAACGGGTACAGAGCCTGGATAGACAGGGCAGGTACTGAGCAGCTGAATGACTTTACATGTTTCATTACGGTGGATGAGCTGTACTCACTCTAATGGATTTATGATGTTGAGTAAATCTGTAATCTAATGTCTGAAGGAAAGAATCAACCCTGATGTCAGCTAATAGTCAGATAATCTGGCTCCGGATGGGAAACAACAATTTGTATGCTAGATACAACATCAACAGCACGGAAAGCATTGTTTAGACTTTTTTTGTGATTTCATTCAGATGTTTATTATTATTATTTCAATTAGATGCTAACGCTTGCTGTATATCCAAACACAGTCACCTTACATCTTCTTGATATTCCACAACAGACATTCAGAAGAGCTCTAGGTGCAAGAAAAATAGATTATTTAATGTTGAACAAGAGTGGACAAATATAATATAATATAATATAATATATCTACAATATATATATATATATATATATAT
>JBBPBX010003292.1:0-37857 GCA_038048925.1 Garcialebias charrua | reverse complement strand
TATATATTTCATTCATTCAACCCTTATTTAAACAGATAAGTCACATTGAGCCTCGAAGACTCATTTATAGTCATTCCTCTCTATCAAGGATGTGAACATCTTCATCCCTGAAAGAGTGACCGCTGCCCTGGAGATGAGTGTAGACCGCAGAGTCATGACCTGATGATGTTGATCTTCTGTGCTGGGCCATCCTTTTGGCCAGTGGCTGTTTATTTTCCCCGATATAAGACTGATCACAGCCCTCCTGACACTGAACAGCATACACAATATTACTCTGTTTGTGCCGGTGGAAAGCAAAGCTCAGAGTCTCTGCCTCTCAGTTTTAGTTAATCTTCTGTAACTTTCCATTTCCTTTACTGAACAGTCCAAACATTACTACGGTAAATGAGGTTAGAGTTGGTGAACAGGCCGTCATCTTGTTGGTCAAATTATGACAGCATGCAGGCGCCATTTAGCCACAAATCGTGCTTTTACATTTAATTTTGTTCAGATTACACAAACAAGATCAAAATTCATCAGTAATCTTTTGTAGGCGTTTTTGGACACGTTTGTAAAATTTTGGACCGAGCTAGGCTGGCTGCATTCATACCAATCAATTCAGTTTATTACCAAGAGTCTTTGATTTGTTTAACCAGTGAGTCTTTAATACAGAATAAATAAGACCTGAAACAACCCCGTTTTAAAATCGGAGGCTCTTTGTTCTGTTTTGGTAAGTGACTGCTCTGCTGCAGACACTGTTAAGAGTTTGGGATCTTTTGGTGGGGTAGCAGAGAAGCACAAACATGCAGAGCTGTAATGGAAATCTACATTGCTGGTCTCCCACGCATGCAGAGGGTGAGAAAAAGGTGATACAGTACTGACTCACGGATTTAAATGTGTGCGCATGAGTGTATGCACACACGCTCGCCAGTGTTTTATGTGTGCGTGCAAGAGAGAGAGTGAGAGAGGAAGAGACATGCATTTGTATGTGTTGGAGCATGTGGGATGACGGAGGAGGAGAAAGAGACTGATATTGCAAGAAAGACAAAATGAGAGATCAGTCTTCGTACAGGTCATATGGCCTCTCAAAGCAGAGCATACATCAGATCCTGCAAGTGTTTGCAAACATCCTAAACTGTACAACCCTACGACTGTATATTTCCACATCTGATGGTTTGACTCGTGCCTTGTGTGTAACCTGCAATTTTACTGTTTTACATACAGAGGAAGTGATGCTGGCGGAGGAGAATAAAAGTTCAGGGAGATCACCGTTAGATGGTAAGCTCACACGCCCAAGGAAACATCTGCTTATTGCTTCAATGTGTCATCTCAAGTCAAAGTCAAAGTCAACTTTATTGTCAAAACTGCAATATGTACAGGACATACACAGGATTGAAATTGCATTTCTCTCTGTCCCTCGGTGCAACAGTAAACATTTAAACACTAAAACACTAAAACATTTAATAAACATAAGCATAAAATGAAATAATAAAAGTGTAATACTGTCCTGAGTTTTTGCATAGTAGTAGTATGAAAGTATGAAAAGTTACACCAACACTAAAACACTAAACATTTAATAAACATAAGCATAAAATGAAATAACAAAAGTGTAATACTGTCCTGAGTTTTTTGCATAGTAGTATAAAAGTGTAAAAAGTATATCTATAAAATAAAATGAAAGTTCTGGCATTGACATTTGTAATAGAGTGACAAAGCAGCATATGAAGTTTATGTACACAGTATATGTATGAGGTAGTTGATATTGGTATAGAGGTAAAGTGGCATATGCAATAAGGCTAGTAAAAAAAATGTATACATCAGCAGTAGTGTAGATATAAAAAGTATGACAACAATGTGTAACCAATGTTAATCAGCTGAGGCTAATTTACCAAAGACAAAACAAAGCACATACAAAAAGGGGGGCCCTTGTTTACTGCAGGGTTTAGGGACAGGGTTAAATACTGTCCATTTCATTTATATAAAAATAAAACACATTTCACCCAACAGTGTAAAACTAAAAATAAACTTTTGATACAAGGACAACTTTACATTTTACTCATGAGGTAGTGTTTAGATTGCTACACTTTCGTTCTTTTGTGCGGTTTGGACTCATTGACTGTAACAATGTGGACACAACAAGCACCCTCACTTTTTGTTTACCTTAATATACCAGGAGTTCTTTGTTCATTTTTCTGTTACAAAGTTATTTCCTATTCATTAAACTTTAGATTTTTGACCGGCTAGAGATTTTGTGAAAATTTCTTATAGTGTTGAAGAGAGCGAGCAAGAAGACTGGTGCACGGAGAGGAGCACCAGGGAGCGACAAGTTTACAGACACGTCCACCGCAAGTAGGTGAAAAACCATTTCAGTCTAATTAAATACACTCTATCTTTATACTAAGCTCTGTGTGCTGAGCAGAAGGTTTTTCTTTTAGATTTACTGCCTATTTGTCATGATCTGCTGTTTAATGTTTGAACCCACATGCAGAAAAACAGACTGGCTCACGAATGTAAAATGAACAATGATTTATTTAACAAAATAAAAATGCTGATAGTAGAGCAAAAACACTTACTGACAGGAGATGAGATGAGCAGATCACACACTGTGGAAGGACAAAGCCCCGATGCCCAAGGAGTGAAAACACAGTTTAAATACTGACACAAACGAGACAGTGAGGAGCACCTGGGGTGATTAGAATGAGGATCAGCTGTGAATGATGACACGGACAACAGAGGTACAGGAAAACAGACAGAACCGTGTCATAACCCCCCCTCAAGGGTGGCGCCAGACACCTCCAAAATGGGCCCCAACAAAACCAGGGAGGGTGGGGGAAGGAGACAGGACGGAGGGCACAAGAAGATTGATCCCCAAAAACACAAGGCGGACAGGAAAAAACCTGGAAGAAAAAAGAAACAGGGGAAACAACACCCATGCCTAAGAGATCAGGCGGCCGGCCGGGGGCCGTCCAGCAGGCCGGAGCACTTCGGGCGGGCGGCTGGGAGGCCGTCCATCAGACAGAGGCCGTATGGGCGGGCGGCCGTAAGGCTGTCCAGCAAGCCGGAGAACATCAGGCGGATGGCCGTGAGGCCGTCCAGCAGGCCGGAGCACGTCAGGCGGGCGACCGGCGTCATATCAGGCGGGTGACCGGGAGACCGCCCATCAACGACAGGAACCAAGACGTCGGCGGCCGGCATACGGTCGTCGTCGGCCGGCACACGGTCGTCGTCGGCCGGTACACGGTCGTCGTCGGCCGGCACACGGTCGTCGTCGGCCGGCACACAGTCGTCGTCGGCCGGCACACGGTCGTCGTCGGCCGGCACATGGTCGTCGTCGGCCGGCACACTTTCGTCGTCGTCCGGTACACTTTCGTCGTCGTCCGGTACACTTTCGTCGTTGGCCGGTACACTTTTGTCGTCGGCCGGTACACTTTCGTCGTTGGCCAGTACACTTCCGTCATTGTTGTCATCAGGACCCTCGTCGCCAGAACCCTCTGAGACGTCGTTGGCAGTTGACATCAGGCAGTGAGACGTCGTCAGGCGGTGAGACGTCGTCAGGCGGTGAGACGTCGTCAGGCCGTCAGGCCGTCAGGCGGTGAAACGTCGTCAGGCGGTGAGACGTCGTCAGGCGGTGAGACGTCATCAGGCGGTGAGGCATCTGCAGTCGGCGAGACCTCAGGCGGTGAGACATTTGCAGTCGGGGAAACCTCAGACGGTGAGACGCCTTTAGGCAGTGAGATGGTCGTCGGCGAGGAGACGTGATCTACAGCTGGTAAGGAGTCGTGGTCTACAGCCGTTGAGGAGTCGGGCGCCGTCGAGGAGTCGGGCGCCGAAACGGGCGTCGAAATGCTGTTGGGCGCCGTCGAGGAGTCGGCCGTCGAGACGTCTTTAGGCGAGGAGTCGTCTACAGCCATCGAGGAGTTGTGGTCTGCAGCCAGCGTCGTGGTCTGCAGCAGCCGAAGCGTCGTGGTCTGCAGCAGCCGAAGCGTCGTGGTCTGCAGCAGCCGAAGCGTCGTGGTCTGCAGCAGCCGAAGCGTCGTGGTCTGCAGCAGCCGAAGCGTCGTGGTCTGCAGCAGCCGAAGCGTCGTGGTCTGCAGCAGCCGAAGCGTCGTGGTCTGCAGCAGCCGAAGCGTCGTGGTCTGCAGCAGCCGAAGCGTCGTGGTCTGCAGCAGCCGAAGCGTCGTGGTCTGCAGCAGCCGAAGCGTCGTGGTCTGCAGCAGCCGAAGCGTCGTGGTCTGCAGCAGCCGAAGCGTCGTGGTCTGCAGCAGCCGAAGCGTCGTGGTCTGCAGCAGCCGAAGCGTCGTGGTCTGCAGCAGCCGAAGCGTCGTGGTCTGCAGCAGCCGAAGCGTCGTGGTCTGCAGCAGCCGAAGCGTCGTGGTCTGCAGCAGCCGAAGCGTCGTGGTCTGCAGCAGCCGAAGCGTCGTGGTCTGCAGCAGCCGAAGCGTCGTGGTCTGCAGCAGCCGAAGCGTCGTGGTCTGCAGCAGCCGAAGCGTCGTGGTCTGCAGCAGCCGAAGCGTTGTGGTCTGCAGCAGCCGAAGCGTTGTGGTCTGCAGCAGCTGAAGCGTCGTAGTTTGCAGCAGCCGAAACGTTGTGGTTTGCAACAGTCGAAGCGTCAACCGATGTCTCTGCAGCAGCTGGAGGCGGTGGAGTCTGGACTGCAGCAGCTAGAGAACCAGGGGCCAGAGATGGCAAGTACTTTGCCACAAAAGCTGCCTGCCAATGTTCCAGCTCCTCCTGTGACACCCTCTCTCCCTCCTCCAGAAAGCGAGGGCTGGGCTGTACATCTGGTGGCGAGGTTCTCCCCACCTTGTGTTGGGCTTGGGGAGGAGCAGCGGTTTGCCCCCCATTCTCTGACGATGGTTTGGGGCAACCAGGTGATGAGCGAGGAGGAGATGGACAGCGGGGTGCAGCGGCGAGGCGAGGTAGAGAGGGATGAAGCTGAGAGTCGGTGGTCTTGCCTCTTCGTTGCCGCCTCTTCCTGCTGCGTTGGCGGTGCGAGCTGAGGACGGGCGCACCCCAGAGTTCCCCCTCCAGCTCAGCGTCATCGTCTGACCACAGCAGCAGATGCAACGAGCAATAAGCCGGCAGGGTGGAGGAAGAAGCTGGCTTAAAAGCCAGGTGGCTCCCCCAGAACTGAGACCTCATTTCCTCTTCCTCCACAAGAAGAGGTGATGGTAGGATCTCCACCGCCGGGCTGTGGTGACCTCATCTCCGGACGGGTTCGGTCCAAAACGCCCCCACCGTATGACAGGTTCCTTCATCCGCTCCTGCTTCTTCTTGTCCCGCTGAGCAGTTTTGACTGCCTCACGGGCGAGCCATTCAAAAATATCAATTTTTCTGCTGGGCTCTTTCTGATTGGGGCTTTCTGTCATGATCTGCTGTTTAATGTTTGAACCCACGTGCAGAAAAACAGACTGGCTCACGAATGTAAAATGAACAATGATTTATTTAACAAAATAAAAATGCTGATAGTGGAGCAAAAACACTTACTGACAGGACAGGAGATGAGATGAGATGAGATGAGATGAGATGAGCAGATCACACACCGTGGAAGGACAAAGCCCCGATGCCCAAGGAGTGAAAACAGTATAAATACTGACACAAACGAGACAGTGAGGAGCACCTGGGGTGATTAGAATGCGGATCAGCTGTGAATGATGACACGGACAACAGAGGTACAGGAAAACAGACAGAACCGTGTCACTATTAAAGAATCATGCATGTGACTAAGAGCAACCAAGATTTGTAAGACTGATTAGAGGTGAACAAGTTCTGGTGGAACTGTTAAACTTTTCTTTTATTTGTTTTCAAGTAACTTAAGCAGCACGGTGGCTCAACTGGCAGAGCTGTAGCCTCTCAGTGAAAAGGTCACTGGTTCAAATCCCTGCCCAGGACCTTTCTGGGGATAAATTTACATGTTCTATCCGAGCATGTGTGGGTTTTCTCCAGTTTCCTCTCACAGACCAAAATCATGCCTGTTAGGCTGACTGGAAACTCTAATTTGTCCCTAGGTATGTGAGAGAGAGAGAGAGTGAATGGTTGTTTGTCTCTATGTGTTCCTGGGATGGACTGGAGACCTGTCCAGGGTGTCCCCCGCCTCTCACACAGTTACTGCTGGATAATGGGCACCAGTGACCCCCATGACCTAAAAAGGAAGAAGCGGTTAAAGATAAGGATGGATAGATGGATAGATGGATGGATGAATAACGACATAGGATTTTAAGTCATTTGGTAAATAAGAACTATGTTTTGCCCATAACTCACCTGTTTGCTGAAGAGACAGTTGTTATGTCCTCTGTAAGACTGTTTTTCAGAAATCTTTATTTTCTCTTCAACCGGGTTGCTTTTTTAGAATGTATTTTTCATCAAATTTGAACAGAAATTGCAGAGTTGTCCACTAAAATGATTGGTTTTAGCTAACAGCAATCATATTGGTTGAAAATCCTTTCCAGTACACATTGCTGAAGCTCTCGTGTCATCAAACTGCTGCCTTCAAGACTTGAGAGGTGCTCATCTTTACTTCTGGTTGGATTTCAAACCAGACATGCACTTGCTTAATTAGTTACAGTGTATTAAATGTAAGTGTTAATCATTATTATGCCTTTTCTGGACTGAGATGCTATCACACACACAGTCAGAGACGTGTTAGGTTTGATGTTGTTGTTTTTTTTAATGCCAAAAGTTCCTCTTATAAGGATTTATCTTTACATCACAGTCATTTAAATGTGGTTAGGGATAAAGAAAATCATGTCAGAGTTTGTTTGTTAAAATTATATGAGGTCAAATGGAAAATAAGAATAGAATAGAATATATCTTTCTTGGCATCGTCATTGCACCCGAGCACAAAACATTGCAATTGACGCACGCACCGTCCTTGAGAGGGGACGTGCGTACGAAAGCCGCAGCAGAAATTAATCCGCGCCGCCAAACAATCAGATATGGAAAAAAAAGGAAGGTTACAATAGGATAATCAGTGGTATTCCAAAAAGATTCTATCACATTTTGTCTTAGGACATTCTATGATACAGTCAAAAAACTCTACCAGCTCAAGCACAGATAAGACAAATCACATGTTGCATTTTGGTGGCGGAGCAGTGAGATAAGTCTGTGAACAATCGTCCAGATAGAGCACAGTCTGCAGATGGACTCAGCCGGCTTCATCTGAAAGCACACAGAGAGCTCTCGGGGGGGGGGGGGGGGCGACAGTTCTTTCCAGTAGCTCAGACTCCAGGAGAGATTTGCAGTCAGCCTTTGTTCAAGGTTACTTGGGGTGTCCCGATTAGATTAGTTGATTTATTTATTCTTCAGGGCAGGCTTCAGTGTACTCTTACTGTTAGCCTTGAGTCCAGGTGCTGTCTGAAGTCCAATTCGTCCAAATTATGTGAGCTTTCATTCAACCCGAGCTACGGGTCCCCGTCTCCCCCCTGGTGTAGCCCGCTCGGCTGTAAACGAGTCCCAAACCGCACCGCAGGTCTGCGGTCCTCCACGACCGTTCCCATCGTGCGATTAAGCTCGTACAACAGCTGGTTCATTGAGGTCACAGCTCGGATCAAAGACTCGTTCTGAGCAGGAAGTTTCGACAGCGCGTTGATCGCCGCGGAAGTCTTCCTGAGTTTCCAGTAGCAGAAGCCCCCGCACAAGCCAAAGAGCAGCGCACCTGCTACCATAAATCCAATTATATACAGATCTTCCACGTCCTCGACCGAAAGAACGGTCAAACACATCATTTTCCACTCTCCCCTCGAATCCATGATGTATCCGGCCGCATGCGTGTCGAGGGGGCACGCTGGTTCTCCTGGTCCGGAGCGCTTTGTGGAAAAAATATTTATCGATAGAGGAGACAGCCCACGCGATTAAATCCATGTTCCAAATTGCTTCGAGCGAGCACTGAAGAGTTGCAGACGAGACAAAAGAGCAAAAGCAGGGAGGAGGAAAACTTTAGGGCAGGAGAGGAGCAGAGAAGAAGCCTGCTTCACCAAGAGCCTGAAGTAAAAAAAAAAAATTTAGTTTAGTTTCTTTTGTAGTTGTTACACTAAGTATTTTTATTCCGTTTAAGTGGAGTTGAAAACAAATACAATTTTAAATGACCAAAATCTTCCATAGTGCTTTTGGCGTCCCATTATATTCTAACAAAGAGCTCCCACTGGTGACAGTTCCAGTACAGAATCTCACCAGTTGCTGAGCAGTTAAGTCTCTTTCATTCTGTATATTTCGCTTACAAAACAGTGAAATGTGTCATTTTCAGCCTTTCTGGGTATCAGTTTATTCACTGATCCCCGACTTTTCTCTTTCAGGCATGTCGAGATCAAGAATGAACTTCCGCAGCGGTCGCCGCGGCCCCGCTGCCTACCTGCGACGCAAAGAGCGCATGTTACGCATCTCCATCCGCCGCATGGTGAAGACGGACACTTTCTACTTGATGGTGCTCAGTCTGGTGGCTCTCAACACCATCTGCGTGGCCATCGTGCACCACGACCAGCCCGACTGGCTTACTGTCTTCCTCTGTACGTTCTTATTAATGATACTTTTTGATCATATTTTTTAATAAATGTGTTGTTTATGCAGCCGTCATTCTGCTTTCTGACATGACTACCTGTGATTCACTCTCTGATCGACAGACTATGCAGAGTTTGTTTTCTTGGGGCTGTTTCTGGCTGAGATGTTTTTAAAAATATACGGTCTGGGTTGCCGACTCTACTTCCATTCATCGTTCAACTGCTTTGACTGTGGGGTGAGATCCATCGCCTCTTATTCTGACAACAAAAGTAATATATATAACAAAAAGGAATTGTAAAAGTATAGGATAAACACACTCATGTCAAGATGAGTTGTGTGATTTCCTCTTGTTTATGTTTTTTTCTTCTTCAGGTTATCGTTGGCAGCATCTTCGAGGTCGTTTGGGGTTTCTTCAGGCCTGGCATGTCGTTCGGTATCAGTGTACTGAGAGCGTTAAGACTTCTAAGGATTTTCAAAATCACCAAGTGAGTGGTTCAGCTGGACAAAATGATAAAAAAATATGAAAGTTATGTAGTTTTCTTTCTCAATGATTGAAAATAATCTTTTGTCTACGTCGTCTGTTTCGTCAGGTACTGGGCCTCTCTCAGGAACTTGGTTGTTTCCCTCATGAGCTCCATGAAGTCTATCATCAGCCTTCTTTTCCTCCTCTTCCTCTTCACGGTAGTGTTTGCTCTACTCGGGATGCAGCTGTTTGGAGGAAGGTGTGTACTGAAATATGTAATTATCAGCCAATATCAGTAAATGCCATCATACAGGGCTGAACATTTGGAGGTGTATCATCATCTGCTTGCTGCAAACTGAACTGAAGTTTGCTCAGTGGCGTCTTTGAAGATAAAGAGATGATACGTCCAGTTGAAAATAACTCTGCATCATCCTCCTCCTCTTTCCTCCTATTCTCCCTTGGTCATATCTGACCCCCCGTCTCTTTCTGCCTTCCTCTTTAGGTTCATCTTTGAAGACTACACTCCCACCAACTTTGACACGTTTCCAGCTGCCATCATGACAGTGTTTCAGGTTTGGCTCCTACAGATTCCCCTCATATTGCCTGCTCTCCATGACACATTGCACCCTGGGATATTTCTCACCCCCAGGCGCAGATTAAACAACTCTGCTCGATCGCTCTCCACCCCCCCTGCCTCCGCGATCATCCCACACATCCTAGCACACATATGAGCACATGAATATCAGACAAGGGAAACGTGAACAAGCCCACATCAGATCTGCTTCAAACCAACTGCAACTGTGAAAAAGACTGTTTTGATCAGCGCTCATACTGATTATTATCTTGCCACCCAGTTTTAATACTCCATTCTTGGCAGACTGGGGGCTCGTCTTTTGTTCGGTGTATTTTTAATGTGAGCAAAATAATTATTTCTAACTACTCTGTGCCTTTAATTGCCTGCAGATTTTGACTGGTGAGGACTGGAATGAGGTGATGTACAATGGGATTCGTTCTCAGGGTGGCGTTCAGTACGGCATGTGGTCATCCATCTACTTCATAGTGCTCACACTGTTTGGTAACTGTATCTTTGTTAACCTCAGAAGTGGTCAGAGAGCTCTGATATAACCACAATATGCCATTAGTTCTGAGAGTATTCAGGTAAAAGCAGTAAAGTTGCTGCCTTCAAATATTCCATTACAAGCAAACCCTGCATGGTTAGATAACCATGATCAGCTAAATGTAGCAACATGGCCCCCACCAGCTGAACTCTTGGCTTTAAGTTTGCTGAATTGTTACTGCTGTTTCAGTGGAGGCTAAATAAATTGACAGTCATCTACAGCCTATTAGATTCCTCATTTGATTGCTGTTTTTAATGTAAAATTTTATTCTAGAAATACTTTGGAATAAAGGGCAATACTTTCTTTTTGAATGTAATTTAAAGGTGCAATACTGTATGTAATTTCTGGAACACGCTGGAACTTAGGAAAATTTTGAACAGAGACACGTTTCTGGTCCCTCCCCCTCAGAGCCATATATGGCAGCAAAAACTTACGGAGATGGCGAGAGGAGCAGGAACAGAACATGAGACTAAGAAGGATAATGGACCTTACCAAGCTCCGCCCACAGGCCCGCGTTTCATTGGCTAATGCCCATAACACGTCCCAGCGCAGCTTCCACGTGCGTGCCGGTCTCACAAAACAAACGCTACGGTAGCGTTTGTGAGACCGGCACTACATGCTACTTACATTGCTAGCTAGCATACGTGCAGAATTTTTTGCGTCAGGGCTGGAAAAATGCTACTCCACAGTCAGTGGGGTATCTGTACAGGAGATGTCAGGTACCCTGACCTTATTTATGGAAGTAAAATTCATTGTTTCCCTATATGTGAAACTGAATGCCTTGCTTGGATCAAAGCTTGTGCACGACCACAAAACTGAACAATTATTTCTTTCACCAGCAGAGAAGGGTTGACCTGCTTTTGAAACCTGCTAGTTAACAACACGCGGTCACGATGAGAGAAAGCCACAGTTCACTGAACGTCCTGGAAGTTGGGAAGAAACAGCTCTGCTAACTCCACATGAGCTAGCTAACACAACGAGCTCTACTGTCGATTTCACCTAAAACTGCACAAAATCGTGACACGAAGGCTGGATTTTAACTAACACACCGGACGGCTGAGCTCGTTAGCCCTCACAAAAGTCGCTGTCGGCGTGTTTAGCAGCTAAAGCAGCAACGGCTAACCAACCACTTAAGGAATGAATGGAGATTACAGTTAGCATTAGCTTTGCGACCAAGGCACACAAACTTTTGCCAACAATAGAAATCGCTGATTTCAAAAGTAACCCTCAAAACCATGAATGCCTGACTTACCCAGCCTTGCAGGACAATAGGCATCAGTGATCCTGTCCACAGCTGTAATAATGCTGAGCCTGAGCGTGTGAGGAGCTGATGTTTTCCTCATCAGACAGTAGCATTAGCGGTGACGCGCACGCTGTTGGAGGCATCGCGTGGATCAAACAACTTGATAACGTCCAAAAAAAAAAATAACATGAACTTGTTGGTTCCCCTGTCCATTGTCATGGCTGATATTTTGTTGGAATCTGGCAGAAATGATACACTATTCGACTCAAAAATACCCTGCAGTCAGTCGGCGCCATGTTTTCCATTGACACCAAAGCTGCGCTTGGGAGACGTGCAGCCATGTTGGAGCTTAGGGGGCGTTTCTGGGCGGAGCTTGGTAAGGTCCATTCACAGACGAATGAGAAGACGGAATAAATAGAAACACCTGTGATCGACACGCCTGGGGTGATTAAGATAGGGGCCTGGTGTGTAGAGCAGGAAAAACAGAGGGATGACAAACATCAACACACACTAATCCTCACACTGTGATTATTTAGAATATAATGTAAAGAAAGTTAGGACAGGGGAAAATTTTAGTTTTCTGCAGCAACGTTTAATTTTAATTTTCTTATATTGTTCAGGTTCAGAAACCTTAATAAAACAGCTGCAAGTGAAGTGTTTTCTCCTACTGTCTTGATTATGAGTTTGTCTGCAGGCAGTGTAAAAGTTCTGTACCAGATTCTTGTTTTAAACATTTCACTGAAATAAGCAAGTCTTTCGATCAAGTGTAGATTTAATCAAATATAATAACACAAAGCTTCGTGGAGAAACAGTCAGAATACGCAAAAAACAACAACAATGACAAATAACTAACTAAATTTAAAAAAATACAAGTACATAACTTCTTATGCTTTCCCTGCCCTGGTTGATATCTGGTTGTACCTTCCTTAGCAAAAAAGGTTTGTTTTGTATAAATTCATCAGGAGGTGCATCCCTCCCCTTCGTGTTATTGGAACCGACCCACGGCAGACACAGACACAGCGGAGGGCGTCTCTGGAGGGAAACTGACGCCTGATTCACAAATAATGATACGAAAGCATTCACAGTGACGTTAAAGTAATAAAAGGATCGTAAATGTTGTCAGTATAGGAAAATAATAATGAATATATCAGAACTTAATTCATTTTATTTATATAGCACCAAATCACAACAGAAGTCACTTCAGGGCATCAAACATAAACATTCATATATATAAAATCAGTTAATAACATTATTTATCTAAGGAGCAGAAAGCAGATCAATAAATAATTTATTCTTTTGGTTTTTCCCTGTTCGGGGATCTCCACAGCGAGTCATCCTCCTCCATCTCTGTCCTCACTGCAACTACCTCCATGTCCTCTCTAACTGCATCCATAGATCTCCTCTTTGTCTTTTTCCTGGCAGCTGCATTTCTAACATCCTTCTACCAATATACCCACTGTCCCTCCTCTGGACATGTCCAAACCATCTCAGTCTGGCCTCCCTAACTTTATCTCCCAGTTGTTCAACATGTGCTGTACCTCTGATGATCTCATTCCTGATCTTATCCATCCTTGTCACTCCTAAGGAGAACCTCAGCATCTTCATTTCTGCCACTTCCAGTTCTTTCTCCTGTCTTTTTGTCAATGCCACTGTCTCCAGACCATACAACATAGCTGGTCTCACCACTGTCTTGTAAACTTTTCCTTTGACCTTTGCTGACACCTTTTTGTCACAAATCACTCCTGAAACTTTTCTCCATCCACTCCATCCTGCCTGGACTCTCTTTTTCACCTCTTTACCACATTCCCCATTTTCCTGGACAGTGGACCCCAAGTACTTGAAGTCCTGCACCCGATCAATAAATACTATATTCCTTTCAAAACAAATGAGATTTGCTTTATGCACTGCAGTGGATGTTTGCCTATGGACTTTACACTGATACGTCATTAGTTCTCTCTTTCAACATTTGAAAAAACAAGAAAAATAAGTTAATCCATGTGAACGCCCATGTAACAATTTTTCTTTGCATTAATTCAAATTTAATGGGCTCAGTTGAGGAGAAATGTTGATCTTGAATTAAGGTATTTTATAAAATGTTATCAGTTTGTTTTTCTAAGATGAAGACAAAGTTTCAGTTGAGTGTCTTGGTGGATTTGTCCTTAATGTCCTTTATGACAGACACTCTGCTCAATGTCTTCTTGGCCATCGCTGTGGACAATCTGGCCAATGCGCAGGAACTTACAAAGGTTCGGAACTGTTTTTATTTGTAACCTATCATTTTATGCATGAAAAGTATTTTTTTTATTTTACATTTCACTTATTCTAATCTTTAGTAGCATTTCATTGTACATTATTTGTGCCTTTTTTTCAGGATGAAGAGGAGGAAGAAGCATTTTTCAATCAGAGATACGCGAGAGGAAGAGACGGCCTGATATCAGAGTAAGTTCCTGACTAACGTCTGGCAAAATGACCTTTTGAGAATGAGATACAACTAATTACCTCTTGAGAAAATAACCCCCCAAAAAGTCACAGTTCATCAAACTCCTTTTTCTTCCCATAGCAAATAGGGAAACTAATCTAACTACTTGAAATATTAATTATGTGAGCAATAGGAATATGAAGGTTGTTATGAGTTTTCCTGAATGCGTGCAAATAAACAGGCCAAGAAAATTAATATTTGAACTAGCTGCCTGATTGTAGCTGCTTTGAGTAGACGTGGTAAGCACATCTGATAACAGTTAAAAACATATTCTTTGTGGTCTGCAGCTAAAAGTGAAATAAATTAGGAATACATGTATTAACAACGTGGCAAATTTAAAAGCACGATTTATCTGCGTGGCTGTAACTCCCTCTGGAACTGCTTTGACTTGTGAATCATCCTGGACAGCTGATTTTCATTTTATTTCTTAAAATTTTAATGAGAGGAGGGCGAATCCCTGCTCCGTTCAGTGACCTGGCAGCTTTCCTTTAGCTTGAGAAGAGGAGGGCATGAGATGTTTGTCAGAAGTTGTTGGGAACAGTGGGATGTCTGAACGTGTCACGATGATGGTACACAGTTTCTCTGCTCAGTGTGAATCTGCCTCAATTGATCTGAACCTTGAGACAAACGCATTATAAACTGTTACTACCACAATTCGTGGTGAATTTTTAGAGTTTAGTTTTATTAAATGTAGGTATAACCAGTTGGTCCAGTCATCTCCGATTTCCTTTTGAAATATGAGGAATATGATCCAATTTGGCTTTAAAATAGAGCAAAGACAGCAATGACAAGATGACAAACTTAAATATGTATAGACATAAAACACATTGCATCTAATAGCTGGAGAATCACCATCGTCACCTGCTCTCCGTCATGGACACTCACTGAGATGCTATTTCAGCAAAGCCATCATTTTCAATGAATTGTGAAGCATCTAAAGGACTTTTAGAAGGAGTCTCATGGTGTTAGACTAAATTATATAGTGTGGTTGTAAATGGATGAATTGTCGTCTAGTTTTTAAAACGTTTAACAAATTTCTTCTGGATTTGTTGCTTGTTCCGAGTTGTCTTTGTTCAGTCCCTGCGTGTTTTGTTCGTGTACGCTTGTTGGTGCTGTCTGAGAAGTTTCTTTATACGTTTTATTTCTAGTTCCATTGTAGCAGACCAAATTAACCCCTGCCCAGATTGAAACTGGGTATAGTTTGGCCCAGACCAGAGTAAACCCCAAGATGTAAACTGTTCTTGGTTAAACTATACCGGGGGAGGGTGTAAAATAGCCTAGGCCAAACAATACCCCTCCATGCCAGAATATACCCATTGGAATTAGAATTACATTTGTGCCTAAAAAAATCCGGCCCAGCCCGAACCCGTACACTTTTTTCCGAGCCCGTCCCCAAATCATCCAATTACAGTAACTGTGATTACAACTTCCCCCCTCCAAAAAAAAAAAAAAAAACACAACTTTTTTTATTAAGCTTTTACTGTTTTTGTAAGCAAATCAGTTTGACAAGATTTAAAAATGTATTTCAAAGAAAAGAAGATACTTTGTATAATATTTATTGTTTATTAACAACAGTCAGTTGATAGTTATTAACCGTCAGCGGACACGTGCGGCTGATGATTCAAACTGGGTGGTCGGCTGCGTGCGTCCGCTGACGCAGTGACTGAGTCCAGTTAAGCTATGGGTCACTGGCAGTGAACTATCTGGACTTTTTTTTTAAAAACCTCTTTCAACCGGTCGGTCCGCGCGTGGCCTTGTGGCCGTGTGTGACTGGTGATCCAAATTGAATTGTCAACTGAGCGCGGCCGCTGATGCAATCAAAAGCCCAACACCAAAACACCCCCTCCCCACATCCAGCACATTATTTTGACCCGGCCCAGCCCAATTTTCAGGTTTGGGCCATGCGCGGGCCCAGGTTAGAAATGAATACCCATAAATACCCATATCTACTTATTATTTGGCCTGAGGGGTATGAATAAGCCTAGGCCACGGGTCTGCAACCTTTACGATCCCAAGAGCCATTTCTGCCCCTTTGCTTGCTAAATTAAAATGTCCAGAGCCACAAAACGTACCCCCGATCATCTACTGGTGGCCCATGGACCACGTTAAGTTTGTTGAAGGAGCTCTTTTCAGGCCAGTAGGAGCGACATAAAACTAAAACTATCTAATAATATTTTTACATTTTAAGACAAAGGAAAAGACAGGAATTTTGTTAAAGAACCTTTTATTTTATAGTTTTTACCCATTTAAAAAAAATTAAACAAGTGGCACAAATTTCAGTTTATACATCCAATGTAATGTAAGTTTTATTTGTTTAAGTCAGTCAAATTTGTTCATAATTTTATTATTAGTAGTTACCAGAGCGAAGCAGTTTCCGGAACGCACCCTGTCAAAATAAGAGAGTTCCCAGATCCTGTTACGGCAGGATCCGGCTCAAATTAAGCAGTCGCACAGTGATAGCTGAATTTGGGCAATAGTGACCACCGTGACCCGAAAAGGAAGAAGCAGGTAAAAGATTATGGATGGATTGATGGAAATATAGAAATGTAAACAATGAAATATTCAGGTTTAGTGGGGGTTATTTTAAATTGTGAAAAAATTAAGTATCCTGCTCTAAAAAAATAAAGCATGAAGTTAAAGTATGTTGAACTCCTTATATTAGTGCTAGTATTTACAGGTAGTCCCCGACTTACGAGCGCTCTGACTTACGAGGTCCCGGACTTAAGAGCATGCATCTCATTAAAAAAAAAAAGTTATTTTTTTTTTTTACTTTTTTTTTTTAAATAAATGAATACATGTACAGTACTGGACAGTCACCAAGCACTTAGCCTATCCTAACACAGTTTTTAAAGATGAAGGAGTCAGTTGAATTGTCTCCCTCCTCCCTGCAGGCTCCATAGGGAGCTTGCTCCCTTTATGTGAAAGGGAGACAATTCAACTTATTCCTTCATCTTTAAAAACTGTGTTAGGATAGGCTAAGTGCTTGGTGACTGTCCAGTACTGTACATGTATTCATTTATTTAAAAAAAATAATAAAATAATTTATTTTTTTTTTTTTTACTATGTGATCCTACTTACGAATTTTTGACATACGAGCGCCCCCTAGGGACGGAACTCGCTCGTAAGTCGGGGACTACCTGTACAAATTTGCTAAATACATGATTTGAAACTGTAAAAACTGGCAGCGGTTTGTCTGTTTTGGTCAAACCTTGAAAGAGCCGCTGCAGAGGAACTAAAGAGCCGCATGTGGCTCCAGAGCCACAGGTTGCAGACCCCCTGGCCTAGGCCAGTTTGTACCTCAGAGTATAACTTGGCCTAGACCAAAGTTTACCAGGGGTATAATCTTGCCTAGGCTCGTTTAATCCCAGGTATGGTCCGTAGGGGTATAAAATTGCATGTTACACCAGTTTCTAATTACAGTCTGGTCATGTCCTCATTTAACCTTTTCTTGCTTGCACCTCTCCCTTGTGTCTCACCTGCAATAACTCAACTCATCACTCCTTCCTGCATCAGTGTTTCTTAATGTTTATTGTTTTGTGCCATATCTTTGTTCCCCTGGTCAGTCAGGTCTTATTCTTTTCTCTTTGCATTGAGCTTTTTGCAGATTTGGAGTTGAGTTCTCCTGATAGGCAGTGCTTTAATGTAAATTCACAATTAAATAAAAATAAAATCAATATGTCACCTGCCACCTTCTAGAATTCATCATACAACCTGCAGTGTGACTGGCATGAGTGCAATAAACAAACAAAAATAACAAGACACAAAAGACCTCCTAAACGTTTTTTGTTTATAATATGTTTTTATAGTTGTTGTCTGTACTCTATATGTTGTCTGTCTAAACCAGGTCTCTCTTGTAAATGAGTCCTCGTGGCTCAATGAGACAAACGTGCACTTTGTAATAATAAAAGAACGTTATTTTGTCACATAATTTTCCATCTGCTGCATTTGATTAGTGGCTGATAACAAGTTCATACAGCAAATAACGCCATCTTCACCATGAACCATGAACCTTACTGTCCCATTTGTGCTTTGACCATCTGTTGTTTAGGCTCTTGGTCTGCTCTGTTTCCTGCTTGTTGTCTTCATCTCTGCCATCCTGGTTGTCTTTATTTCCAGCAGAGTTAGCAGCAAAGTCAAAGAGTTTGTCATTTTGAGACATACAAGTTCTTTTTACGTGTCACTCAAAACTCTACTACAGTTTGATAATGAGTTAAACCTTGCTTTGTCCTGTAGCGTGTCAGGCAGACTGAGCAGAGGAGAGACTGGGACACCCCAAAGTGGGCAAAAGCGAACTGGTTTATGTACTGTACGTATGAAACTATTTACTACGGTGGCCCTAAGTTGTAAATGAAAAACTATTGAAAAAAAAAAAAAAAAAAACGAAATTACATTTGAAAAAACACAACAAAAACAACAAAATCACAACATTAAAAAAANTAAAAAAAAAGATTTATATTTGAAAAAACTGAATCACATTAGAAAAACAAAGTTAATAAATTAAATTAAATTAATTAGTTTAAATTAAATGCTCATCTTTGTTTACTGCTTGTTCTGCCCTCCAACTTTTTAAAACTAAATCTTAAAAACTAAATGTCTAGAAGTTTGTTTTAAATGGATGGAGAATAGTTAATGTCTATAGTTTGCAATAAAATACTTTGGATTTTCCAATTGGATTTGGTACCTGGATTATTGAGCATGAACTTATTGGATTGTGTTTGAATGAGACAAAATGGGGGTGGTGGGGGGGGGTGTTTCACAGTAAAATATTGATTTTAAGGTTGTCAAATCTGATTTTTTTTTTTCCCCCTACAAAATGAACTCTGACTGTCCCCAGATTGGACTCTGAACGTATCATTTGTCTGTTGCATATATGAATGTAAGTGTTGAGTTGCAGCAGCAATGTGCAGGTATAATGTGAACTTCTTTGGCTCCATCTTGTTGTCTTGTTATGATCTTCTTATGTGGCACTGAACAAAATGTTGCTTCTGAGCTCAGGACCTGGATTTGAAAAATATTTGTTAAAAGTGCCCGAACACCACGGTATGTTCCTGTTTCCGTAACATCAGTTTTTTAAAATGGATCATTAAATGTTGTTTTGTGTCCCTTCTGCTTCCCAGGTCAGATTTTGTTCTGTGCCACAACAAAAGTTCTGTGTATGTTGTAAATCACTAATGTCTTGTTTTCAAATAATCACTCATTGATCACATGGACACCAAAAGAGTCCGAACCCCAGTAAGTACAACTGAATGCATCTCTGTCACATAATTTGTCTTGATTTTCCCTAAATTTACGAGATTGATTTGTAGATGTAACGCAACGTTTGCACTTTAATCTCACACTTTTCTTTTTGTTCTCGTGGGGTATGCTCTCCTTTTTTACTTTGAACTGTCCTTTATATTTAGGTATTATTATTATTTGTCTTTTTTCTTAGTTTTTGGATGTCGTTTTGCACATTTTCCCATGGGAATTCTTTGTGTCACTAATCAACTAATTCACAGAAAAGGTCTGACCTTTTCTTGCAACTTTTATTTTATTTCTTTAACCGGTTTGCTAAACGAGCAGTTGTCTTTGTGTTTCTTGTCACCAAAATCCTTTAATGTGTAAATGTCTCTGCCCCACGCTGATGTGTTTTATCCTGTGGTGTTTTAGTGGCAGAAGAAGACCTTACCTGTACAGGAAACGGGCCATCCATAGAGGGAGACCCACCTTCCCAGATGACCCTGATGGTCCAATAGTGACGGCAGAGGAGCCGCCCCCGAATAGACCCAAGCCTTTTGCGAGCCGTCGCGAGCGGAGGAGGAAAGTTAACATGTCGGTGTGGGAGCAGAGGGCCAACCAGCTACGAAAACGCCGTCAGCTGGCGAGCAGAGAGGAGCTGTTTGCCAACCCAACAGAAGACACAGCTGAAACTCCAACCATCCCCCACAATCCACCTGCTCTCACCCCAGAGGCCAGTCCAGCTCACTTGGCTGAGTCACCCATGTTGGTTGGGATGCCCTTACCCGAACCCCCGACAGCCGAGCCTCTCGTCAACTTGAGCGAGGAGAAACCAGCAGGAGCGAACCACCGTACCGCAGGCGGTGGCAGACACAGACTGGCTCGAAAGCTCAGGGCCAGTCAGGGGCCAGATGAAGGGGCCCGGCACAGGCGCCACCGTCACCACGAGGCCCGCATTGAAGCGAAGAGTCTGGACTGCACACAGTCGCCACATGAGGTGCTGCACGTCAGACGGTCACTCAGCCAAGAGCGGAAGATCATTGATGAAAGGGAGGAGAAGGAGGACAAAGAGGAAAGCGAGAAAGCAGAAGAACAGAACGTTACACAACCCGAGGAGGAGGATGGTGGAACGTGCATCGTCAACCCGTATGCAGACGATGGAGAAGACTATAAAAGGTAAATCTCTTCTTGTGATCTCGTCCCGTGATCTACATCACAATAAAACAGGTTTTCATTATTTTTAGATTGGCTTAAACGGCAACCTGCCAAAGAACAAGCAGCTGCTTTACAGTCTGCTGTTTCTGATCGTTTACTGTACGCAATAAATCAGAGCAGACCATGAAACATGCTGCAGTCCGTCATCCGTCCCTCAACCTGTTCATACTGAGAGAGAAAATGTATCCGAACACATAAGAGAAGGAAATAATTTACTTTTATGCAACTGATAATAAGTAAAAACAAAAGACAGACTTCCGTGGTTATTTAGGAACAAAACTATACCAAAAGAGAGGACAATGAGATATGTGAGAACATTCAGAGAAATGTCAAAAACAACTATTTAAAGGTCACTGTGATTATATTGGGGGCGGCCGTGGCGTAGTGGTAATGGCGTCTCCCGATTGGAAGGTTGGAGGTTTGAATCCCGAGTTCCCATACCATGTGTCGTTGTGTCCCTGGGCAAGACACAACCCCGAGTTGCTCCCGGTAGGACTGGAAAGTGCCTTGCATGGCAGACTACCGGTGTATGAATGTGTGTATGGATGGGTGGATGGCTGGTGCTGTAAAGTGCTTTGGGGCCCCTCATAGGGGGCTGGAAAGTGCTATATAAGTAAGCTCCATTTACCATTTATCCTGTTAGACTGATTTATTTTATATGTTTAAGTCTAAACTTAGTGGGACGTAATATTTTTCCCCAAATAAATATTAAACAAGCTTGATAAACCCAACAAAGTTCAGTCAGTTCATCTGGATGGTTTATTTTGTTGTTGAGACATTTCATCCTTCATCCAAAGGACTGTCAGTCCAAGGAGCCACAAACAACCCCAATTTTGAAACACTTTGGCTATGGGTGCCTCAGAGGAATCGACGGGGGAGAGGGTGGGCCCCAGAAACCATCTTATCACGAGCAAACTGGTTGGTCCACCATAAGTGGTTTTGCTGCTTGTGGAACTCAGTTAATTTCTGGCTCCTCAGACTGATGAAGTCCTTTGGATGAAGGACAAAATGTCTCAACAAAAAAAGAAGTCATCCAGATGACCTGACTGGACTTTTTGTTGGATTTTTTTTATCTGGATTATTCAGCACAAACTGTGAAAGCTTGATAAACCAAATGTAATGTGATACAAGGTTTTAAAAAAATTATTTTAGAAAATATTACTAGATTAGACTAAAAATCTGGTTTTCTATTCACTTCAATGGAATTTCAGTTTCTACACTAGATGTTTTTTTTCTTAAAGTGAGCTGATTATTGATATTTATAACAAAAAAACAATTGATTTCATGGGTTATACTCTCTGTTTTTACTTTTGAACCATCCTTTGTCTTTAGGTATTATTATACCTACTTTATTAGCTTTGCAAAGTTTGACTGTCATACTGTCACAATTTAGCAGAAAGTTTGGAGCCTGAATGCAGATGGACAATAAATAAAACGTGTTTTTTATTAAAACAAAATAATGGACTTCGAGTACCGGTATGTGGCAGCAAACTTGTAAAAGCTCTGGAAATAAGCATAAGGAGAAATGAAGGAACACAGGTGCGTATGAGAAGTGGCATGAGAAGCCAAGGAGTAAAACTTGCACGAATAAAAAGGCTTGGAGCTAATGAGAGAAGTGGCTGCAGCTGTGTCTAATGAGGAACAAGGAACAGGTGTAAGACAGAGGAGCTGAAACTGGAGAGATGTGGGTAATGGCACAAGGAATACACAGAACTAACAATGAAAAGCACAAGGAGCAGAATAAAACAAAAGAATCACAAAACCTAAATAAACCTAATCGTAAGTTAGAAAAAAAAAAATGTGCACACTAACAAAACAGAATCGGATATACAGACAAATGTTTTCTGATGTCTCAAAAGTAAAACTTCCAGTGAAATTTACTGCAAGAACATGTTATAATTATGATCAATCTTGGTTGTATTGTTCCTTTTTTAACTGTTTTATTTTTGTTTGTTTGTTTGTTTGTTCCAGAGATTCTGCTCCCAGCGGGGACAATCCTGATCGTCCGCAGTGCGAGCAGCTTCCAGACTGTACCTGGTCAGAGAAGGTGGAGGGAAGCAGCTCGGATCATTATGAACCCTTGAGCCAAAACGTCCTGGTGGAGCCTGCTGTCGAGGCAACAGAGTTCATCGTGAGTACCATCGAGTCTGAGAAACGCAAGATCTCCGTCAAACGTGATAACAAGTCCAAGGTGGAAGGCAGCGTGGCCATCGAAATGTCAGCGCAACCACTGCTGGAGCTCACCCCAGTGACAGGTGACCTTTTCACTGCACTTAAACATCATGACATTCAGTGTCAGTATCACTGTACCACCGTGTGCAGGTGAATTCTAATATCAGAAGTGTTTCTATTTTTTATTTATATTTTTGCAGAAAGTGGTGGTGACTCATGCTGTTCTTTGTCATAGCTGTCCACTTAACGTTCCTCCCTCTGTCTGTGGTGCAGTGAACAGTAAAAAGTTGGAGGCGTACCAGTCTGAGCAGAAAGACTCAGAAGAGGAGACCGAGGAGGAGGAGGAACCTCCAGTGCCTCCTAAACCCGAAGCTCCTGACAGCATGTTCATCTTCAAAGCCTCCAACCCGTAAGATGCTACACACAATTCACAAAAGCCCCTTTCATAAGACGGCTCAGTCCGGGCCTGATGCGTGTTCGGTCCTCCAACAAGCATTCAGAAAAAACACGAAGGCGCAGAGGCGAGTTAATTTTACTCGCCTCTGATGCGCCCCTGATCCGCCAGCAGAGGTAGTGTCGGGGCCGGATCCGAGCCGGGCAGACCCACTTGCGAATGCAACCCGCGGATCCACGCTCAGAATATGATGATGACAACAGTGAGCGACCGCAAGATTAATCAACAAGCAGATTTATTAACAAGGGAATATTAAAAATGACACAAAATGACAACTTGTAAACGTCTGACGTCTGTCCCACAATAAACATGTCGCGGTCCAGTTCAGCTCAGCTGTGTTCTGCTCCACACCTCTTTTGGATCCACGCTGCGGGTTCATTTCTGAACACGTTTATGTGAGTGGGACCTGCCCGCCTTCAACTGTGGTCTTATGAATGACCCGGGGAGGATTAAAGCCGGACTGGTCTGTGCGGCAATTGCGCGGATTTGACTTATGAAAGGGGCTTTAGTCACACATCAGATGCTAATCAGGTTTTTCTTACTTCTGGTTTAACACTCTCTTTTTTGCACCCCAGTATCAGGAGGATTTGTCACTATGTGGTCACTCTCCGTTATTTTGAGATGACCATCCTGCTTGTGATTGTGGCGAGCAGCATTGCACTGGCAGCTGAGGACCCAGTGAGCACAAACTCTGACAGAAACAAGGTGAGGTCAAACGACACCTCCCTGGAACAAATATTGAATAACAGAAGGCCATCTATGGCGCCCGGGGCTTAAGATGGAAGGTGTTAAGGGCCTTGCTCAAGGGCCCAGAGTGGGGAAAACTTATAATTGAGATTTTCATTAATGAAAAGTGCGTTATAAATTGAATTCATTATTATTATTATTATTATAATGATGAGTGAAAACGTTGACACCTCTCACACACCGTAAACAATTTTAATTACTACATGTGCAATAAATGTTAAGAAATGAATTTATCAAATAAAATAAAATGGCTGCTAAAATAAACAGACTGGTCAAAAGACCAAAACACTTATACTTTAGCTGAGTTTTTTTTATGACTGAAGATGGGTGGATGATTTGTGAAGCAAACATTTTAATCAATGATTAAAACGTCAAACATGCTTGTCGTAAAATTAAGTTTTAGCTCAGTGCGGCTGTCAGGTTTGGTCTCTAGTTGACACAACACTATCAACAACAATGTGTCATGACACATTCGACTTCATGCACAGACAAGGTGAGAATCAACAGCTCTGCCTGCAAATCGCTGTGCAGTTTGTATTTCTCACACAACTTTTCCCTTTTCAACAGTTTTGCAGAGGGTGTCAAGAGTGAGCAGATTAGCATGCATTAGTGCACTTGGAATAATCTGTGAGTGATACAGAAGAAGAAATGACACACTATCAGAATCAGAATTAGAATCAGCCTTATTGTCATTGCACCGAAGCGCAGCAAAATTACATTTTCAGTACAGCCCGTCCAAGAGAACAGCATAAACAACAACTATCATTGGGAGATGGAGGTGATTGAGGCCGCCACTATGGGAGGTGCAGCCTTATTTTCAGATAAGGAAAAAGAAACATGAGGTCGATGGAAGGTGTAAAAAAAAAAATATAACAATCAAATCTCGCACTGTGTCCTACGGGACACAGTATTAGAGTTGCAAAAAAATGAACTCAGCGCAACATAAAAGGCACATCAATAGACATAATACGTATACCTGTGGAGTGGGTAGGGGGATGGGGGTCCCCGTACGGCCACCTGGTGAGCAACGCAGCCCTTTGGTGCCTTCACATCTCCTAGGTTGCTGCACCAGGGGAGGCAATGAGGAAGGCCGGCAAAGGCATAAGTTTGAGGGGGAGTCGTAGCACAGCACAGTCCAGAGCCCAGAGCCATAGTCCTGATAAGATGTATTTGTTTATCAGCCAGCTTGGTTGAACTATGACACTGTTCCACGTCCTTGGGGGGGGGGAGCAGAGCGTCTTGTTTTCATCACATCACAAGGAGAAATTTAGAGTCATCCTTCCAAGACGATAACCAGATTCAGATTTCAACATTGTTTTGGGTCAGTCCAAGCTCTTTATTGTCCGTGTCCGCCTTTTACAGACTGTCTAGTGCATCTAATTGCAACTCCAAACAGCTGAGTTGTGATTATTCTGAAATCAGGTTTACAACTTCTCCAAGATCTATTCCTTCCAACCATCTGTGAACACTGCCACAAAGTTCCACAGTCCTGCCTGCTCAGCTCTGATACAGGTCCACAGATAGTTTGCACAGAATCTGTGTTGCCATGTCCGGCACACACATTCCAGACAGCTTAAACAGCTGCTGACATTTCCAAATTTGTCGAAAATCCAGATTTCCACCTACTCCAAAAAGCAGAATCCAGTTATCATAAATACAAGTATGTTACTGAGGTAAGATGGCTCTCCTTCACCCTGTCTTCTTGTTGAGAAAACTTGATCAATTACGTTGAGAGACCAGCTGAACAAATCCATAGTTTACAATTCGGAAGGTACCGGTATACAAAAAGGGGCTCTGAAAAAGGTTCACAAGACAAAGAGCAAGCAGGGATGGAGCAGAAGAGGAAGCATCTGCTTTCTCTGAGAACAAGCAAAAAATTGAATGTAGTCAAAAGAGGCAATTTCAATATTCTACTTCACTACTGATTCTGACAATTTCTCTAATTAAAAATTTTCTATTATCATCACATCCTGTTTGTACAGAGGTGATCTAATTAACTTGGCCTTGATTCACTGCTGCAGATTAAAGGAGCATTGTCACTTTTACATATAAATTTGAGCTCAGCACAGTGAACAGATACAGAACGTGACTCTGGTTATTCATGTTTGAAACAATAATCCAATGATGTCATCAAGGTTAGCTCAGGTAAACTTTTACTGATGGTAAGCAGTTTGCAGCATTGTTGTTGATTTTTTTTTCTCTTTAAAACTGGTCTCATTCATTCATTCATTCATTCATTCATTCAATCTTTATTGAGGCAGTTAATCCCATTGAGCCTCGAGGACTCATTTACAAGAGAGATCTGTTTCCAACAAAGAATGATGACAACAGTGACAGTAATCGACAATCATAAGAGAGGCATACAGATTTTTTTTTTTTTAAACGAGTTTAAAAAAGATGTCAAAGTAGCAAAACAGCTAGATTATAAGGCAGATGTAGAAAACTAAAAACAGGAGCATGTCTGCATTGGTTCTTGCCAGGAGTCCCAACAGATTCTTAAAGCCATTTAGAGAGGTCAAGGTCAAGATTCAGATCTTTTTGTGAGATATTCCAGGAAACAGGAGCGGAGCAGGAGAAGACCCTTTTGCCAAGTTCAGTCCTCACTGAGGAAACACTGCAGTAATCGTATCCTGAGAGCACACGCTGTAGCTGCATTCACGCAGAGACATGAGTCATGCATTTTAATAGATATGGAGCACATTACAGGGGCATCACTTTAAAAAGCCACAGAGCTTGTTGCACTACCAAAAAACATATTTTATGAGTGATGTGATCCAAGAAAACAAAGCCAAGTAGGTTTTTTTTTTCCACATCTGTCCAGAATTGTAGCTTAGAGTTAACTACTGGCAGTCACACTTATCATAGTTTTGGCTGCCTGGCTGAAAGTATGCTTTTGTTTTAAATGAAAGTTGAAATGTGAAGAAAAGTTAACAATGTGCTGTGACTTGGAGTTGTTTTTTTAAGCACCTGTAGTAGAAAACACATCCACAATAGGATAAAGGGGAAATCACATATGATGTATCGTCTATCAGTTTATTCTCAAGTCATGATTTACCACCCCTCATAAATGGATAGGTTCAAATTGTAAAGCCTTGTCCTGAGGCATTAATATGGTGGAATCATTTAGTATATTGTTATGTTAATTGTCATCGTCCCATGTGTCCCACCACATGTTTTGAGGTCAGAGGACCAGGTACTTTTAGTTCCAGGAACTCGTCTTAAATGCAGAGGTGACAGGGTGTTCTCTGTAGCAGGCCCAAGACTCTGGAACGAGTTACCACTGCTCGTCAGACAGGCCCCCTCCCTCTCAGTTTTCAAATACTGTTAAAAAAACCATTACTATTGTGTTGGTTTCAACACCAGCTGACCTGTGTTTGGTCGTTTTATTTATAATCTGCAATGTTCTTATGTCTATTTTTTGTACTTCGTTGTGTGTGTTGCCTGTTGTTTGTTTGTTTGTCCAGCACTTTGGTTTGGACTTGTTCCTGTTGAAAGTGCTTTATAAATAAAATGGTATGGTATGTATGACTGTGACAAAGATACTAAATTATAAAATGGTATGTTTTCTTTGTTTAGGTGCTGCGTTATTTTGATTATGTCTTCACTGGAGTGTTCACTTTTGAAATGATTATAAAGGTGGGTCTCAAAAACTGATAATTTTCATTTATTGACTTTTCTCTAAATTTACTGCAAGTCCTTTCAATCCTTGTTAAAATGCTTCCACTTGGGTATATGTCCTTCAGATGATAGACCAGGGCCTCATTCTGCACGATGGCTCTTATTTCCGAGACATGTGGAACCTCTTGGACTTCATTGTTGTGGTGGGAGCACTGATCGCCTTTGCTCTGACGTGAGTCACATACAGTTCAGCCTGCCCATGACTAACAGCTGACTCCCTGCAGCTAATACCTTTGTGACCATACAACAAACAACTGTTTCTCAGAGCCAAACTGTATACAGAGTGGCAGGATCCTGTGAAACGTAACTTCCTTTTACTTTCACCAAAGGGCTTCAACAAGAGCTGTGGAGATTTTTATTTGATGGGTCTTCCTGGCATGCATGTGACGGAAAACCTGATAATTACTCTTGTCCGACTCGTTGTACTGTTAGAGGAGTTTAACTGTACGTTAATTTCTCTGTTGTTCATATGGATGTGATGTAACCTTTTTAATCCTTCGTTTTTTTTCTATGTTGTTCCTGTGGATGTTGTCACTGTTGGGGGCTACCAGGAATGTGCTGGGGTAAAACAAAAATTCTAAATGTGAACGTCTTTTCCATTAACTCTTCATGTATTTTGCTTAAATTCATCTGTTTTGTTATCGGCTGCCACCGAAGATAAAATGTGATATTGTATTTGCCCCAGTTTGTGTGTGTTCACTTGTCTTTACCATTATCTAATAAAGGCAAGGATGGAATTTTATGAAATTCCCAGAAAGTAATCATTAATGTGTACCTACAACTTTGGAGTCAATTGATTTAAGATGGCTGCCAGAGCCAACTGACCTTGGTAAACATGGTAAAAAAAAATGAAAAGGGTGGAAATCAAGCATTTTTACAAAAACTGAGCTGAAATTTGATGTACTTGTGACTGAGCATTACCTGCACAATGTGCCACAGTTTTGCTTAAAAACATTCATTAACTGTTAGTGTCAACCCTTTCTGTCAGCAAAATATCTCATAACCACTGGACAGATTTTGATGAAACTCTCAGAAAGTAATAATTTGGTTTACAAATACAACTAAAGTCTTTCATAAGGCACCTAAGTCTGAGACTTACAGTAGAAACCTTCTGGCCACCTTGGTATGACTTCCGATGGACAGAGGTGGTGAGGGGGGTCGAAGCCAGGTCAACCCTGGTGCACCATTGTGCAGCAGAGCAAAGTAATAACAGAGGCAAAGGGGCAGACGTGAAAAAGTAAGCAGCAACACTACGTCTCAGTAATGTGGTGATGGACTGATGACATTAACTTTTAGTCACCCCAATTTAAGATGGCCACTACAGTTACTTGAAACTAGTCAACAAAAAATGGTTTAAACTAAGAAAATAAGCGGTTTGGTGTTATAGTACTATTATCATGTTTCACAAGATCCCAGAATTTTGCACAAGATTACAGATGGTGCCATTTGCAACGATTGACTAAAGCAAATATAATTTTCTCCATTTACATCATAATTCTTATAATATTTTAAAGTTTGTGGCATCAAAGACAGCAGGCAACATGCAATTTCTTTAAAGAATTCTAGGCTTTTAATTTATAGTGGTTTTTTTTCTTATCATTTATTCATTTCATCCATCCATCCATTCTCTTCCGCTTCTTCGGGGTCGGGTCGCGGGGGTAGCAGCCTAAGTAAGGAGGCCCAGACTTCCCTCTCCCCAGCCACTTGGTCCAGCTCCTCCGGGGGAATCCCAAGGCGTCCCCAGGCCAACAGCGAAACATAGTCCCTCCAGCGTGTCCTGGGTCTTCCTCTGGGTCTCCTCCCGGTGGGACATGCCCGGAACACCTCACCAGGGAGGCGTCCAGGAGGCATCCTAACCAGATGCCCGAGCCACCTCAACTGGCTCCTCTCGATGTGGAGAAGCAGCGGCTCTACTCCGAGTCCCTCCCGGATGACTGAGCTTCTCACCCTATCTCTAAGGGAGAGTCCAGACACCCTGCGGAGAAAACTCATTTCAGCCGCTTGTATCCGAGATCTCGTTCTTTCGGTCACAACCCAAAGCTCATGACCATAGATGAGGGTGGGAACGTAGATCGATCGGTAAATTGAGAGCTTTGCCTTTTGACTCAGCTCTCTCTTCACCACGACAGACCGGTACAGCGCCCGCTTCACTGCGGACGCTGCACCTATCCGCCTATCGATCTCACGCTCCAGTTTTCCCTCATTCGTGAACAAGACCCCGAGATACTTAAACTCCTCCACTTGGGGCAGGACCTCCTCCCCGACCCGGAGAGGGCATGCTACCCTTTTCCGGCTCAAGACCATGGCCTCGGATTTGGAGGAACTGATCCTCATCCCGGCCGCATCACACTCGGCTGCAAACCGCTCCAGTGAAAGCTGTAGATCACGACCTGATGAAGCCAATAGGACCACATCATCTGCAAAAAACAGAGAAGCGATTCTAAGGCCACCAAAACGGATCCTCTCAACACCTTGGCTGCGCCTAGAAATTCTGTCCATAAAAGTTATGAACAGAATCGGTGACAAAGGGCAACCTTGGCGGAGTCCAACTCTCACCGGAAATGAGCCTGACTTACTGCCGGCAATGCAGACCAAGCTCTGACACCGGTCGTACAGGGACCTAACAGCCCGTATCAAAAGGCCTGGTCCCCTATACTCCCGGAGTACCCCCCACAGAACCCCCCGAGGGACGCGGTCGAATGCCTTCTCCAAGTCCACAAAGCACATGTAAACTGGTTGGGCAAACTCCCACGCACCCTCCAGGACCCTGCTGAGGGTGTAGAGCTGGTCCAGTGTTCCACGACCAGCACGAAAACCACACTGCTCCTCCTGAATCCGAGGTTCGACTATCCGACGGACCCTCCTCTCCAGAACCCCTGAATAGACCTTACCAGGGAGGCTTAAGAGTGTGATCCCCCTATAGTTGGAACACACCCTACGGTCCCCCTTTTTGAATAGGGGAACCACCACCCCAGTCTGCCAATCCAAGGGAACTGCCCCCGATGTCCACGCAATATTGCAGAGTCGCATAAGCCAACACAACCCCACAACATCCAGAGCCCTAAGGAACTCCGGGCGAATCTCATCCACCCCTGGGGCCTTGCTACCGCGGAGCTTTTTAACCACCTCGGTGACCTCAGCACCAGAGATTGGAGAGCCCGACCCAAAGTCCCCAGGCTCCGCTTCCTCAGTGGAAGATGTGCCAGTGGGATTGAGGAGGTCTTCGAAGTACTCTGCCCACCGACTCACAACATCCCGAGTTGAAGTCAGCAGCACGCCACCTCCACTATAAATGGTGTTGGTGGTGTACTGCTTTCCCCCCCCTGAGACGCCGGATGGTGGACCAGAATCGCCTCAAAGCCGTATGGAAGTCATTCTCCATGGTCTCTCCGAACTCCTCCCACGCCCGAGTTTTTGCCTCAGCAACCATCCGAGCCGCATGCCGTTTGGACTGCCGGTACCCAACAGCTGCTTCCGGGGTCCCACAGGCCAAAAAGGCCCAATAGGACTCCTTTTTCAGCCTGACAGCATCCCTCACCGCCGGTTCGAGGGTTGCCACCACGACAGGCACCAACAACCCTGCGGCCACAGCTCCGATAAGCTGCCTCGACAATAGAGGCGCTGAACATGGCCCACTCAGACTCAATGTCCCCCACCTCCCTCGGAACGTGTTCAAAGCTCTCCCGGAGGAGGGAGTTAAAGCTCCATCTTACGGGAGACTCTGCCAGATGTTCCCAGCAGACCCTCACAATACATTTGGGTCTGCCAGGTCTGACTGGCATCCTCTCCCATTTTATTTATTTATTGGTTTATCATTGTCTGGACATAATTACAGTATATGTATTTAGAGTTGAAACATAAATAAATGACCACAACATGTTATAATGTGGAGGGGACCAAAACAACACTATGCAAATAATTTAGGGTAGAAAAGAAAGAATGACAATGCAAGTCATTAAAAAAATTTTTTACACAAATACCTCATTTAAAGGTAAAACAAATCTTAAACAAAAAAGAAAAAGTTTCTACTTCAAACAAACCTCTCTTTATGTGAAGTTCTGTTTTTTTTCTGTTTCCATGTGTTATTTTGACATTTTCCTCTCACCATGTTTCCCTTTTTATTCCATGTCTATGTGTTTTAGTTGAGGGTACAACTTTCTTGCTTAGCACTTCATTTCAACATCAACAGGAACACCAAAGGCAGAGACATCAAGACCATAAAGTCCCTCCGAGTTTTGAGAGTTTTGCGGCCGCTTAAAACCATCAAGAGACTTCCTAAACTTAAGGTCTGGTGGAAAACGTTTACAAGTTGTTTGGGTTTTCGTGCATTTGACAGATTTATATTAGTCTCCCTCTTGTCTTTCTCCTTTACAGGCAGTTTTTGACTGTGTGGTCACGTCTCTAAAGAACGTCTTCAACATCCTCATTGTGTATCAGCTCTTCATGTTCATCTTTGCTGTCATTGCTGTCCAGCTCTTTAAGGGGAAGTTCTTCTTCTGCACTGACAGCTCCATGAAAACAGAAAAGGAATGTCGGTAAGTAAATGTCTAAACTACAGGCTCACATTAGTGCTTTGAATATGCACAGTATAATCCAGAAATCCTCCTACATGTTGTCACTTTCTGTGAACATGCACTGGCCCACCATGTAATGGTGGCTTTGTTTATGTAAAATATATTTACAAAATGAACGGGCACATTGCTGTTTCAGATAATCCTTTGATGCTACACAGCAAGTTACAGCAACATCATATTTTTGAGGTTTTGTGAAATAAGTTTTCTTTTCACTTCAACTTGATAATAATTGTAATTTAGATGGAAAATAAATAAATGTTTGATAAAATAAATATATTGTTTCTTAAATGTAATACCAAATGAGACTGCCAAATCATTATGCATCTAGTATTTGATGTATGAAAAAAGACATATCAGTATTGTTGTCATGGCATATTTGAGGGTGAGAAATTGCCTGAGGATTGGAGAAGTGTGCTGGTGTCCATTTTTAAGAACAAGGGTGATGTACAGAGTTGTAGCAACTACAGAGGAATTAAGTTGATGAGTCACACAGTGAAGATCTGGTAGAGAGTTATGTAAGCTAGACTTAGAAAGAAGACTTAGATTTAGAAAAAGCATATGACAGGGTGCCAAGAGAAGAGGTGTGGTATATCATGAGGAAATCTGGAGTGGCAGAAAAGTATGTTAGACTGGTACAGGACATGTATGAGGACAGCAGGACAGGATGAGATGTGCTGTAGGAGTGACAGATAGCTTCATGGTGGAGGTGGGAGTGCATCAAGGATCGGCTCTGAGCCCCTTCTTGTTTGCTCTGATGATGGACCGACTAACAGATGAGGTCATGCAGGAATCCCCATGGACTATGATGTTTGCAGATGACATTGTGATCTGTGGTGAGAACAAGGAACAGAGTCAGAGTAAGAGTCAGATAATCTTTATTGTCATTTGCACCGCATGTGGTACATGTGATGAAACGAGATTATGTATGCAGGGTCCCAGTTACATCCAACAACAAAATGTAAGAGAAAAACGGTAATAACATCTAGGATATAACTAAGAAAAACATCAACTAAAAATACACTAAGCACTAATGTAATAGAAAAACATCATTACAAACAGCAGCACAAACATGAGTCTGTATGAGCAGATGGTCACAAATAAACACAGCAACAAGAAACAGATCAGCATCAGCATGATGTGATATTTTGCAGTGATTATTCTTATTATTTATTTATTCATGAGTCTAACAGCCTCAGGGTAGAAGCTGTTCCTCAGTCTAGTGGTTCTACATTTGATGCTCCTCAACCGCCGTCCTGAGGGGAGTGGGGCAAAGAGTGTGTGTGCTGGGTGAGTGGGGTCCTTCTTGATGCAGGTGGCCCTCTTCCTGCATCTGGAGGTGTAAATGTCTGTGATGGTGGGGAGATGGACTCCGACAGACTTCTGTCGCAGCCTTCACCACTCTTTGTAAAGCTTTTCTTCCTGCAGCTGTGCAGCCTCCATATCACACGTTGATGCTGGAGCACAGGATGCTCTCCACTGCACACCTGTAGAAGGAGGTGAGGACTGGGCTGCTCAGACCAGCTCATCTCAGCCATCTGAGGAAGTAGAGTCTCTGATGACCTTTCTTGATCAGGCTGGTGGTTGTTGCTCCAGCTAAGATTATCATTCAAGTGTACACCCAAGTACTTGTAGCTGGAGACCCCTTCCACCACAGATCCACTTATGTTCAGTGGGGTGTGGGTGTGTTTGTTCCTTCTGAAGTCCACAACCATCTCCTTTGTCTTCTTCACATTGATGTGAAGGTTATTCTCTTTGCACCAGCTCTCCAGGTGTTCCACCTCCTGCCTGTAGCTGGACTCATCAATGTTTGTGATGCATCCCACAGCATCTGCGAACTTTACAATGTGACAGCCTGGATGGGTGGCTGCACAATCATATGTGAGCAGAGTGAACAGAAGAGGGCTCAACACACATCCTTGTGGAGAGCCAGTGCTGAGGGTTATGGTGGAGGAGGAGAGGTTGTGAATCCTCACACTGACTATGGTCTGTTTGTTAAAAAGTCTAGTACCCAGTTACTGTACAAATGGAGGTGCATAGGCCCAGTGTGGATAATTTGTCCATCATAGTTTGGGGGATCATGGTATTGAAGGTAGTTGTGAAGTCCACAAAGAGCATACGGACGTATGAGTCCTTCTGATCCAGGTGGGTGAGAGCAGTGTGGACCACAGAGGAGATGGCATCCTCTGTTGATTGGTTCTCGCGGTACGCATACTGATGAGGGTCCTCGTTGATGTTGATGGATGTTTTGATGTGAGTCATGACCAGTTTCTCAAAGCATTTCACGACTATCGGGGTGAGGGCCACCGGCCGATAGTCATTCAGACCAGTCACTGTGGAGCTTTTTGGGACTGGGATGATGGTGGCGGTCTTCAGGTAGGTGGGAACTGTTTCCAGGGCAAGTGAGGTGTTAAAGATGTCGGTCAGCACATCGCAGAGCTGATTGGCACATTCTTTCAGCACTTTCCCGGGTATGTTGTCCGGTCCAGTTGCTTTGTGAGGGTTGATCCTCCTGAGAATACTTCTCACTTCTGCTACGGTCACGCTGAGACGCTCTTAATCTGGTGTTGAGGTGAGTCTGGTGCTGGGTGGTCTGTTTGGGTCTTCAAAGCATGTATAAAACTTGTTGAAGGCATCAGGCAGAGATGGGTCTTTGGGGCATTGTACACTCCTTCCTTTATAGTCTGTTATGCACTTAATACCCCTCCACATGCTCCGTGGGTCTTGTGAGGTGAACTGACCCTCAATCCTCTTTGCATATATTGCTTTGGCCCTCTTAATGCCAGCAACCAGCTCTTTCCTAGTTGTCCTCAGCTCTTCTGAGTCCCCAGACTTGAAGGCAGTGTTCCTGGCTGCCAGCAGGGTGTGAACTTCTGCATTCAACCAAGGTTTTGTGTTGGGGTAGCATTTAACATATTTTTTGATGGATACATTTTCAGTGCATGTGCTAATATAACCCAGTACAGGTAGTCCCCGACTTACGAGCGAGTTCCGTTACAACGAGTTGCTCGTAACACGGAAATCTCGTAATTCGGAACGGCCGCCACGTGTCTCGTAAGTCCGGAATTTCGCTCGTAAGTTGGAACGGTTTTGCTAGCGCGACTACAAACACTCGTTTTTCATCGAAAAACTGCTTACGAGTGCATAAAAATGATCGGAAACGTGTGTCCACATGTTTAGCTAACGAACTGTGGTGAAAAAACACAGAAAAACTCGGTATTTTTTGCGTTTTTTCCAAAAATTCGCCAGCTCGTAAGTCCGGAACCTCGTAGGTCAGAGCGCTCGTAAGTCGGGGACTACCTGTACTGAGGATGCATATTGTTCAAGATCCACTGATCCTTCAATTTCAGCAGCTTCCCAAAAAACATTCCAGTTTGTTTTTTCCAAGCAGTCTCTCAGCATGGGACTACTGTCTGTGATACAACATTTGACTTCCTTTTGCTCTGGTTTGGAGCGTCTCAGCGGGGGGAGGGGGGAGGTTGGGCTGGAACCATTAGGATGGAGATATGGTCAGAAGAACTGAGGGGCGGGGTTTAGCTCTGTATGCGCCCCTCACATTTGTGTAAACATGATCCAGGGTGTTACTTTCACGTGTTGTTATGGTAACATGTTGGTTGAAGTTTGGGAGACAGTCCTTTAAATTCACGTGATTAAAGTCACCTGCAAAAATGCAGAGCCCCTCTGGGTATTTACACTGCAGCGAGCTGATTAAATCATGAATTTCTTCCAGGGCGACATTAGCATTAGCATCAGGGGGGATGTAAATGACTGTGAAAAGGATCACTGAGAACTCGCGGGGGAGGTAGTGGGGACGACACTTCACTGTTATTAGCTCAACAGCCGTTGTGCATAAACGTTTGATAACAGCACAGTTTGTACACCAGTTTTTATTCACATAAACGCACACCCCGCCTCCTCGTGTTTTTCCTGTTATCTCGCTGCACCGGTCCGCTCTAAAAAAGAGTCTGTCATCCAGTTCGTACACAGAGTCTGGCGTTTCCTTTAAAATCCACGTTTCCATGAGGCAATGCACCGAGCACTTCTGCATTTCATCCGACATGGTCACTCTCAGACAAAGCAGATCCATTTTGCTGTTCAGCGAGCGGATGTTAGACAGAAAAAGAGACAACATCGGAGGTCTCCCGGTTTGAGCCGCTCGGCTGCCTCTTTTCTGACGCCGGGAGCAGCGCTTCCTTTTCTGTTCGCCGGAGCCGGAGCACCTCTGCTGTAGCTTACAGGTGGTTGACTTTAAGAGCTGTATCCTGCCAAGCGTAGATTTGAGTTTGTTGCTGATTTCAGCTGTGTCTTGTGGCAAATCCACTCCAATTCTCATCAGTTCAGTTCGTCTATATTTCACCCACATAAAACGTGCAGAGTCAGGCACAGAGTCACTATCAAAATTACTAAAAGCTAGAAATGCACCGGGAGCCCGTGAAGCTGCAGCTGCTTGAAGCGCAACCATCTTAGAACAGGTGGAAGATAATGTGGAGAGGTGGAGTTATGCACTTGAAAGAAGCGGAATCCAAGTCAATCGTAGTAAGATGGAGTCCACATGTGTGAATGAGAGGGAGGCTGGTGGAACAGTGAGGCTACAAGGATCAGAGATCACAAAGGTGCAGGACTTCAAGTGCTTGGGGTCCACTGTCCAAAAAAATGGAGATAAAATGAGAGTCCAGGCAGGATGGAGTGGATGGAGAAAAGTTTCAGGAATGATTTGCAACAAACGGGTGTCAGCAAAGGTCAAAGGAAAAGTTTACAAGACAGTGGTGAGACCAGCTATGTTGTGTGGTCTGGAGACAGAGACATTGACAAAAAGACAGGAGAAAGAACTGGAAGTGGCAGAAATGAAGATGTTGAGGTTCTCCTTAGGTGTAAATGAGATCATCAGAGGTGCAGCACAGGCTGAACAACTTGGAGATAAAGTTAGAGAGGCCAGACTGAGATGGTTTGGACATGTCCAGAGGAGGGATAGTGGGTATATTGGTAGAAGGATGTTAGAAATGCAGCTGCCAGGAAAAAGACAGAGGAGACATATAAATGCAGTTAGAGAGGACATGGAGGTAGTTGGAGATAGGACAGAGGATGCAAAGGACAGAGTGAGATGGAGGAGGATGACCTCGCTGTGGCAACCTCTAAAGTGGAAAAGTCACAAGAAGAAGAAGAAGACCTAAGATTATTCAGGAAAGCAGTGTTGCCCAATCCTGTTACTCAAGGACCACTATCCTGCATGTTTTGGATTTATCTCCGCTTTGACACACCGGATTTGAATGAGTAAATGATTTCCAGGCTTCTGCAAAATTTGAAGAACTAATTACCGTATCTGGGAAACAACCAAAACATACAGGACAGTGTCCTCAAGGACCTGGATTGGGCACCGTTCCCTTAATGTTTTAGCTATTGTCTGTCAAAATTATGTTCTGTATGTAGGTTTTCACCTTAGAAATATCTTACCTGTTCTAGATAGCTCTATGAACAACTTCAATTAGAAAAAAAGTGTTTTATTCTGATCGGAATGATGAGCAAATAGCTAGCATGAATGGGGAACAACCAACACAATCTGCTGCCATGTAAAAAAAATGTTAAAATAAATTAAAGCAGTTATTAATGTTTATGTCTCTGCTAGTTTCACATCTCATGCTTACCAATATGGTAAATGGTAAATGGAGCTTATTTATATAGCTCTTTCCAGCCCCCTGTGAGGAGCCCCAAAGCGCTTTACAATACCAACCATCCACACACACATTCATACGCCGCGTCATCCAGTCCTACCGGGAGCAACTTGGGGTTAAGTGTCTTGCCCAAGGACACAACGAGACATGTGGGGAACCGAGATTCGAACCTACAAACTTCCGATCGGGGGGCGACTGCCATTACCACTACGCCACGGCCGCCCGTAAACATAATCTTATAGTTAGGCCTATTTGGTACCACCACCAGCAGGTATCATTTCTGTGCAGCCTGGGACTTGTCTAGCAGGAAGATTATACTATTTCTGACAGAATAACCATGAAATCTTTTTTTTTTTTTT
>JBBPBX010003291.1:0-83540 GCA_038048925.1 Garcialebias charrua | reverse complement strand
AGTCTGTGTCCGTCCACTCACTTCCGTAAATGTCCAAATTAAAATGACCACACCGGAGGTCACGTGACCCGGACCAATATGGACGCTTAAAAGTTTGCTCTGCCCCAGGACTCTACTAATTATCCGACTTTCTACCTCTGACACTTTTATTTTGTAAGACATCGAAGATGCCGAAGCCACGAGACAAGGAGTTTCCTATCTTTACATCGACGGGCAAAACAAGAGCCGCTCAGCAGCAAATACGCGAGGCTAGCGAGGCAGAGCTAGCTGCTGCTAGCACACCAGAGCTAACGCCAGCAAACCAAACTACCATGGAGCAGATTTTGGCTGAGTTATGGTGTGCTCACACCGAGCAGCGTTTTTACCTCCAAAGCTTCCAGCCTCCATGTAAAGTCAATGGTGGACGCACTTAGGCACCTCCTGGCGTCTGGCGTCAGGTCGCGTGCGTGTTGAGCGTGCTGAGTAGCGTTTTTTCGTGCACGTGAACCGGCTTCCACCTCCAAACCGAGCATTCAACATGTTGAAGATTTCGCGGTTCAAACTTTCAAACGCCGCTCAACTCCACCTGATTGGTTGGTGTGTCAACCAATCAGGGAGAGTCGGGGGGCAGAAGAGAGGGGGCAGTGGGAGAGTCCCTATGTGACGCGGAAACGAGGGTGCGCGCGCACTATGTGACGTATTGTTTGTCGGAAAAAAAAAAGAAAAGACTCGCGAGCTCGTGGACTATGGAAGAGAAACTCATTGTAGCTGTGTGTTCGCGACAATTCCTTCACGACCAGTCAAGTCTGCTCGACAGAGACGGAAATAAAAGGCTCCTCGCCTGGCGGAGTGCACTCTGTATACCGGTAAGCTCCTCCCACACCCCGTCGCCACAGCAACGAAGCCGCCGCAACACTACAGTTTGGACAACACTGGGTAGCGCGTCCACTTCCGTGCGTGAGGAGCGTTTTCGGAGGTAAAAACGCTGCTCGGTGTGACCACACCATTAAAGTCTGTGTCTTCCAGGGTAACTGGAATGGATGAAAATGTTGGCGCCCGTCTCGATGGCATTGATGGCACTCTGAGTGAGATAAAGGTGTCCATTACCTCTGTGGAGGACTCTCTCTCATCTTTGGCTAGTCGAGCGTCACAGCTGGAGAAGCGCGTAGAGGAGGCTGAGGAAAGGATTTCTGCTGTGGAGGACCGCTCGGAGGACCACAGCTCTCGCTTAGCCTCCATGGAAAAGACGGTGGAGCGCCTCTCGATGAAAGTCGATGATTTGGAGAACCGTGGCCGCCGTAAGAACTTGAAGATAATCAATCTCCCGGAGGGGACGGAGGGCTCGGTCCCCTTGGGGGATTTCCTCCAGTCAACTCTCCCAGCTCTGGTTGGCCTTCCTTCCGACTTCCCTTCACTGGAGATCGAGCGGGCCCACCGGGCCCTGGCCCCAGCCCCCGACCCGGGCAAGCCTCCGAGGAGTGTGCTGGTCCGGTTTGTGAAATTTCCACAGCGGGAGGCTGTTCTTAGAGCTGCTTTGAAGAAACGGGATATCCAACATGGCGGCTCCCAGCTGCGCTTCTACCCCGATTTGTCCTCCGAGGTCCTGCGTAAACGACGCGAGTTTGACACCGTGAGGAGAGCGCTGGCTCAGCTTAACATGTACCGTGGATTCGCTTATCCAGCTCGCCTCCGGTGTCTGCATGAGGGTCGGATTCGCCTTTTTGATACTCCGGAGTCGGCTACTTTGTTTCTGGACTCGATTAAGTAAGGTAACTTTTCGTTCTCCATTGCTTTTCCTGTTGTTGATGACGAAGTAGAGAGTCGGACATCTTGCTCAGTTCTCTCTGACTGTTCCATCTTTTTTCACATTAAGTTTTGAACTATGAAAAAAAAATAATTTCATTTACTACATCTTAGGGTGCGTTGAACTATATTATGGCATTTAAATGCTCTCTCTTTTTTCTATTATGGAGACTGGACACAGAAAAATAATTTCATTTTATTTCATACATTTTAGGGTGTATTGAACTATATTACTGTATAGCATTTAAATGCTCTCTGTTCTATCGTAGAGACTGGAAGCGAATAGAAATAAGGCAATGCGTGCTGGTACTGGACTTTTATTCGCTTACCCATGCATCATTATTATTTCACTTTATTAATATTTCTATATTTTTGTATACATCTTATTTTCCCTTTTTTTTTTTTTAACGGAGAGAAGACTGTAGGTGGTTAATATTTATCCTGGGGCATTGATGCGGTTTTTGGGTGTCCTGTTTGTTTCTGTGATCACACTGTTAAGTTATAGCTTTGTTAAGTTAAACTTAGATTTTATAGTGACTTTTTTTGGGATGTTTTTTTTCTGCCAATTGGGGGCAGGATGTGGGTGGGTATGTGCTGTTTGTCATGGGGTTTTGTCTTGTTTTGTTCGTAGCTGCTCCACAATAATTCTGTTTTTCTCCCCTTCATGTTTCCTTTTGGTCTCAGTACTTCATCCATTTTCTTTTAATATCATTTATGGTACGTTAAGTCAATATGCCTCGGCCACTTAGTCTCATTTCCTGGAATGTCCAGGGACTAGGTCATGTAATTAAGAGGAAGAAAATCTTGACTTTTTTAAAAAAACAACAAGTTGATATTGCACTCCTCCAGGAGACTAGGCTATCTGATATGGAACATCTGAAACTAAAAAGAGATTGGGTGGGCAATGTTTATTTTTCTTCTCACCCGCAGAACAAAAAGGGCTCAGCCATCCTCATTAATAAGAAACTCCCCTTCACTTTGGTGTGTGAGGAAAGAGACTTGGAAGGTAGATTTATTCTGATTAAGGGTTTAATTGCTGGCCAATCTATAACCATACTTAACGTTTATGCCCCTAACAACGATTCACCTAATTTCATTTCGCAAATAATTTTACTGTTTAACCAGCATTGTGACGGTCTGGGCTTGCTGGCGGGCGACTTCAATTGCATAATGAATGCGGGTTTAGACAAATCCTCTTTGGCACCTGTATCCAACCCTAAAGCCTCCTCTGCTCTTAGAGAACTAGGTTCAGACATTGGGCTGATCGATGTGTGGCGTCAACTGAACCCTAAAGTAAAAGACTACTCTTTTTATTCACATCCTCATAACTCATACTCTAGAATTGATTATTTTTTTATCCCCAAAAGTTACTTACATTCTGTTCTGTCTTGCTCTATGGGTTCAATTGCTCTCTCAGATCATGCCCCTATTTATTTACAACTTGATTCCGCTTTTAATACTGTGAGGACTCCCATCTGGAGATTTAATACCTCGTCCCTGAACAATAACCCTTTTTGCACCTTTGTTAAGAATGGTCTTTTACAGTATTGGTCTGACAATGAATTGTCCCCAGTTTCTTCTGCCATGATTTGGGATGCGGCCAAGGCCACCCTACGAGGGCAGCTCATCTCTTACAGCGCATTTCAGAAAAGAGTTCTGGAGGAAAATAGAAAAAAACTGGAGAACGAGGTGTCCAGGTTGGAACATATACATAAACAGTTTCCTACGTCAGGGAATCTCAAGACTTTAATCGCTGCTAGAACAAAACTAAATATGGACTATACCCGCCATGCCCAGAAGCTGTTACTTTATACCAAACAGAAATATTACGAATTTGGTAATAAGTCAAGCCGTTTGCTTGCCTATCAATTAAAGAAACAAATTAATGATCGCTCTATTAACAGGATAAGAACATGTAATGGGGACGTTACTTGTGACCCATCTGCTATTAATAACACCTTCAAAGATTTTTATAAAACTCTCTACACGGCTGGTAAAACCGAGTCAGATATTGGTTCTTATTTAGATGGTATTCCCCTGCCCTCAATTTCAGAAGAGGCTGGCTCTGCCCTTGATGCGGCCTTTACACCTGAGGAGGTCTGGATGGCAATCCAATCGATGCCGAATGGAAAGTGTCCTGGTCCAGATGGATTCCCACTGGAATTTTACAAGAAATTCTGGCCCGAGATTCATCCCATACTTTTACCTGCCATAAACAACATATTAGTAGAAGGGGTTCCTCCGTCCTGGAATTTGGCTTCCATCAGTTTATTGCTGAAGAAAGATAAAAATCCCTTGGATTGCACATCTTATAGACCTATTAGTCTCCTTAATGTTGACTATAAAATTGTTGCCAAGGCGCTGGCGCGGAGACTAGAAAAAATTCTTCCAAATATAATAAACCCTGATCAGACGGGTTTTGTGAAATCTAGATATGGAACAGATAATGTGCGTCGTACACTGAATGTCATTCATTATCTTAATCAGCATAAAGACCCTGCTCTGATTGTCTCTCTCGATGCAGAAAAGGCCTTTGACCGAGTAGAATGGCCCTTTCTATTCGCTGTTTTACAGAAATTTGGGATGGGGCCTAATTTTATTAACCTGATTAAAGCCTTTTATTCTAATCCAGTAGCCATGGTAAACACTAATGGTTTTCTGTCAGATGGTTTTTCTGTTCAGAGGGGTTGTAGACAGGGGTGTCCCCTGTCACCTTTGTTGTTTACGTTGTTCATTGAACCTTTAGCGGAGATTATTAGATCCAGTACGGACATATCTGGAATTAGAATAGGTGGAGATAATCATGTGATTTCTCTTTTTGCGGATGATGTCCTTTTATACTTGAAAAACCCAGATACATCAATCCCGGCGGTACTTAGCTCCATAGATAGGTTTGGTGTCCTTTCAGGTTATAAGATTAATTTGGGTAAGTCTGTTGCTTCTCCTTTCAATATTCCTCAAGATATGGTGCTTCAGTCTACCTTTCGTATGTCTGAAAAAGGGTTCAAATACTTAGGCATTTTTGTCACTCCTGACCTGAAAGACTTATTCTCTTCAAACTACTCCCCCCTAGTCCTGAACATTAAGAATGATCTGTCGAAATGGTCTACTTTACCTATATCACTTCTCGGTAGGGTTAATACAATAAAAATGAATATTCTCCCTCGTTTAAATTATTTATTTCAAAATCTCCCTTGCTACTTGTCTCTCACATTTTTTAAATCCCTTAATTCTCACATTTCTCGTTTCATTTGGAACAATAAGCATCCACGAGTTAGGTTTTCCACGCTTACTAAATCCAAACATTTGGGAGGTTTGTCTCTACCCAATATGCAGCTTTATTACTGGTCCGCTCAGCTTAAAATTATGTCTGACTGGTTTTCTAGTAGAGACAACTGTTTATGGTTTGACCTTGAGTCTTTATCATGCAGTCCCAGAAGGTTAAGCTCCCTCCCCTTTATCAATAATTTAGATCAACTGGATACAGTAAAGGAAAATGTGGTAGTTTACAGTACTTTATTAGCCTGGAAAGACATAAAGAAATACCTGAACATCCCTTCATTTCTTTCGATTCGATCCCCTCTGACTTTAAACCCAGACTTACCAGTTTCCATTAGAAGTATTGGCTTACTGAATTGGTCCTCTTCTGGTCTGACTGACTTTTCTGATCTTTTGATTTCCGGATCTATTAAATCATTTAATCAAATCAGGGACGAGAGTAACATTCCTCAAAAAGATTTTTACAAATACCTTCAAATACGGCATTTTATGGAGTCATTGTTTAGGTCTAATGCTTTTCGTAGGGAGTTGACGGATCTGGAAAATACTTTGGTTTCAACCAAATCCCCCAAGGGTCTGATCTCTAAGTTCTATGTATCCTTACTTAGTTCTGAACTGTCAAGTTTTGACTCTGTCAAGCGGCTGTGGGAACAGGATCTGGAGGTGAAATTTAGTTCTTCAGATTGGCTCAAGATTTGCAGGGGAACCTTTCCTCAATGTACTTCTATTTCTATACATGAACAAAATTTTAAATTATTTTACAGATCTTACTATACCCCTGTTCGTCTTCAGAGAATGTTCCCCGACCGCTCCAACTTGTGCTGCAAATGTTTGAAGCATAGAGGTACTTTTTTCCACCTGTTCTGGTCATGTGACACACTGCAGACTTTTTGGAAGGGCATTCATTCGGTGACTGAAAAGATTTTGGGTGGTTGCTTTTCTTTATCTCCTATATTTTATCTCCTAAATGTTTCCCCTAATCATTTGGATGCACAGTCTAAATCTTTGTTTACAATTCTTTGCTTTCTTGCCAAGAAGTGTATTTTGCTACAATGGATTTCACCACATCCCCCCACAGTAAACATGTGGCTCACGCAGATATCTGTCATTCTTCCTTTAGAAAAGCTGACCCACGATCTTAATCACAAATCAGATGTATTTCTGACATTATGGGGTCCTCTTGAGTCTTTCCTGCTTGGTTCCTAGGATTTTAGTATTTAATTATGTTGTATAGCTCTATTTGTTCTTGTTGTTTTTTGTTTATATTTTTATTATTTTTTATTATTATTATGATTATTTTTTTATTATTGCTGTTCCTCATCTATTTTGATGGCTGTAAGGTGATATCGACTGGAGGAAGAGTCTGAGACCTTAAGTCTTGTTTATGTGGAGTATCTTGTTGTAGTTCTATTTTTGTATGTGGGTATGTGTATGTGTATGTGTGTGTGTGTGTGTATGTAGACAGCACAGGGTTTTTCTTTTTTGTGTATGTGTGTTGTAAATAATTGAAAATTAATAAAAAAAATAAAAAAAAAATAAATAAAAGGTTTTCAGATTTTTTTTAATGCATGATCTACCCTTTTTTGCTCCATACTAGGCCAAAATGCAGAAGAAGACCATCTTTTATCCAGGAAAACAAAGAGTTGTTTTCCGCAAGGGACCCCTTGGATTTCTTCGTCAGGACCCCTCTCCTGAGGCCAAAATGATAAAAAATTATCCTAGTGTGCAGAACAAATCTGAGCCATAGAGAGAGGACATTGTGCGGCGAAATGTTTGTCTGCAGTTCATCAAAGAGGAGGGGATGTCACAGATGATTCAGAAGTGCTGGGAGACTAGAAGCTGCAGCAGCACCTGCTCAAGAGACAGAAATCATCCGTCCAGTCATACAACCACACCATCCAGTGTGCCACAGAAACATCTGGGTGAGCAACTAAGAATGTTGTATTAACAATTTTAAGATGAAAGGACAAAAATTGCCTTAAAAACTGAATATTCCTCCCAAACTGATCCTTGATTTTTTTACAATATAATTTTTTGATTTCTCATAGTGATGGAGGAGGACGAAGTATTGGAGGCTGCAATGCTGAGCATCTCACCCTCTACGCTCCTGAGTCAGAGCAGTACCGTATTCTCCGGCGTATAAGTCGCACCTTTTTGCCTACATTTCTAAGCCCTGCGACTTATAGGCCGGTGCGACTTATACGTCGATTTTTCCAATATTTTGGTCATAATTTGACTTTGGTCAAAAACTCCAAAAATGGTGCAGTACCAGTTTCGGCCGCTATGGGCGCTAAGAAACCCTTTACAGTACCTACACTGTTGACATCTGCCTGGTCCAAAAATGGTGCAGTGACACAGAAGATGAAGACTTCAATGGTTTTGAATAAATAAATAAAAACCATAAAATAAATACAGTATCTGTTTCTGTCATCATTTTAAACTGAGACACGTTTTTTACTGTAATGTCAGCTAATAAAAATATATTTTTATGTGTTTATCTTTAAAGATAAATGATGAAAGACACAAAATATACAAAAATTATGTTAATTTATTAATGAAAAGTTCAACTAAGACACATCAAACAAAATACTGTAGTTTTTATGTGATAATCTTGTCAAAAGTCCTTCCAAACAATTTGGCAGCCAGTCCAAAATAATGTTCATTTATTAATGAAAAGTTCAACTAAGACACATCAAACAAAATACTGTAGTTTTTATGTGATAATCTTGTCAAAAGTCCTTCCAAACAATTTGGCAGCCAGTCCATTTTGGGCAAAACACCAGTTCACGTGAGGTGCGACTTATAGGCCGGTGCGACTTATACGTTGATTTTTCCATTTAATTGGGCATAATTAGGTTGGTGCGACTTATACTCCGGTGCGACTTATACGCCGACGAATACGGTAAGCACACTATACTGTAGTTACACTTGATGAAATTCTAAAATATAATCTGCTTGTGTTTAGTCTCTCTCCTATATTTGTCTCTGTGTACACAGTGTCAGGATCAGCAGAAACAGACGGAACCCCAGTGTCAAACAGAGCAAAGACAGGTTTTTCTTAAAGTAGGTGATTTGAGGACTGGAGTGTTATTCTCTTTTACGATGAATAACCCTCCAAAACTGAGCCTTGACCTATTGTGTTCTGGCAGAAGCAGAAGGAATAAAAGCACAACTTTTTGAGTTTCCACTAAACACCACCTGTTGTGTTCAATTGGGATTCATACAGTGACTGATACATTATCTTTATTTAGGTCCAACTGCAACGGTGTCCAGGTGTTCAGACGCATCAGGTGATTCAGAATCCTCAACAGTTAACGGTAAAGAAATGTACATTCTATTACTGAAAAGAAATCTGATGCTTTATGTTTTTAAGCTACGGTACATAAAATCATTTGTTTACTTTCTTCTGATTGTTTACAGTCCTGGCAAACACACAACAGACATCCGTGGCCCTTCCATCACAACAGACATCCGTGGCCCTTCCATCACAACAGACATCCGTGGCCCTTCCATCACAACAGACATCCGTGGCCCTTCCATCACAACAGACATCCGTGGCCCTTCCATCACAACAGACATCCGTGGCCCTTCCATCACAACAGACATCCGTGGCCCTTCCATCACAACAGACATCCGTGGCCCTTCCATCACAACAGACATCCGTGGCCCTTCCATCACAACAGACATCCGTGGCCCTTCCATCACAACAGACATCCGTGGCCCTTCCATCACAACAGACATCCGTGGCCCTTCCATCACAACAGACATCCGTGGCCCTTCCATCACAACAGACATCCGTGGCCCTTCCATCACAACAGACATCCGTGGCCCTTCCATCACAACAGACATCCGTGGCCCTTCCATCACAACAGACATCCGTGGCCCTTCCATCACAACAGACATCCGTGGCCCTTCCATCACAACAGACATCCGTGGCCCTTCCATCACAACAGACATCCGTGGCCCTTCCATCACAACAGACATCCGTGGCCCTTCCATCACAACAGACATCCGTGGCCCTTCCATCACAACAGACATCCGTGGCCCTTCCATCACAACAGACATCCGTGGCCCTTCCATCACAACAGACATCCGTGGCCCTTCCATCACAACAGACATCCGTGGCCCTTCCATCACAACAGACATCCGTGGCCCTTCCATCACAACAGACATCCGTGGCCCTTCCATCACAACAGACATCCGTGGCCCTTCCATCACAACAGACATCCGTGGCCCTTCCATCACAACAGACATCCGTGGCCCTTCCATCACAACAGACATCCGTGGCCCTTCCATCACAACAGACATCCGTGGCCCTTCCATCACAACAGACATCCGTGGCCCTTCCATCACAACAGACATCCGTGGCCCTTCCATCACAACAGACATCCGTGGCCCTTCCATCACAACAGACATCCGTGGCCCTTCCATCACAACAGACATCCGTGGCCCTTCCATCACAACAGACATCCGTGGCCCTTCCATCACAACAGACATCCGTGGCCCTTCCATCACAACAGACATCCGTGGCCCTTCCATCACAACAGACACCCGTGGCCCTTCCATCACAACAGACATCCGTGGCCCTTCCATCACAACAGACATCCGTGGCCCTTCCATCACAACAGACATCCGTGGCCCTTCCATCACAACAGACATCCGTGGCCCTTCCATCACAACAGACATCCGTGGCCCTTCCATCACAACAGACATCCGTGGCCCTTCCATCACAACAGACATCCGTGGCCCTTCCATCACAACAGACATCCGTGGCCCTTCCATCACAACAGACATCCGTGGCCCTTCCATCACAACAGACATCCGTGGCCCTTCCATCACAACAGACATCCGTGGCCCTTCCATCACAACAGACATCCGTGGCCCTTCCATCACAACAGACATCCGTGGCCCTTCCATCACAACAGACATCCGTGGCCCTTCCATCACAACAGACATCCGTGGCCCTTCCATCACAACAGACATCCGTGGCCCTTCCATCACAACAGACATCCGTGGCCCTTCCATCACAACAGACATCCGTGGCCCTTCCATCACAACAGACATCCGTGGCCCTTCCATCACAACAGACATCCGTGGCCCTTCCATCACAACAGACATCCGTGGCCCTTCCATCACAACAGACATCCGTGGCCCTTCCATCACAACAGACATCCGTGGCCCTTCCATCACAACAGACATCCGTGGCCCTTCCATCACAACAGACATCCGTGGCCCTTCCATCACAACAGACATCCGTGGCCCTTCCATCACAACAGACATCCGTGGCCCTTCCATCACAACAGACATCCGTGGCCCTTCCATCACAACAGACATCCGTGGCCCTTCCATCACAACAGACATCCGTGGCCCTTCCATCACAACAGACATCCGTGGCCCTTCCATCACAACAGACATCCGTGGCCCTTCCATCACAACAGACATCCGTGGCCCTTCCATCACAACAGACATCCGTGGCCCTTCCATCACAACAGACATCCGTGGCCCTTCCATCACAACAGACATCCGTGGCCCTTCCATCACAACAGACATCCGTGGCCCTTCCATCACAACAGACATCCGTGGCCCTTCCATCACAACAGACATCCGTGGCCCTTCCATCACAACAGACATCCGTGGCCCTTCCATCACAACAGACACCCGTGGCCCTTCCATCACAACAGACACCCGTGGCCCTTCCATCACAACAGACATCCGTGGCCCTTCCATCACAACAGACATCCGTGGCCCTTCCATCACAACAGACATCCGTGGCCCTTCCATCACAACAGACATCCGTGGCCCTTCCATCACAACAGACACCCGTGGCCCTTCCATCACAACAGACATCCGTGGCCCTTCCATCACAACAGACACCCGTGGCCCTTCCATCACAACAGACACCCGTGGCCCTTCCATCACAACAGACATCCGTGGCCCTTCCATCACAACAGACATCCGTGGCCCTTCCATCACAACAGACATCCGTGGCCCTTCCATCACAACAGACACCCGTGGCCCTTCCATCACAACAGACATCCGTGGCCCTTCCATCACAACAGACATCCGTGGCCCTTCCATCACAACAGACATCCGTGGCCCTTCCATCACAACAGACACCCGTGGCCCTTCCATCACAACAGACATCCGTGGCCCTTCCATCACAACAGACATCCGTGGCCCTTCCATCACAACAGACACCCGTGGCCCTTCCATCACAACAGACATCCGTGGCCCTTCCATCACAACAGACATCCGTGGCCCTTCCATCACAACAGACACCCGTGGCCCTTCCATCACAACAGACATCCGTGGCCCTTCCATCACAACAGACACCCGTGGCCCTTCCATCACAACAGACACCCGTGGCCCTTCCATCACAACAGACATCCGTGGCCCTTCCATCACAACAGACACCCGTGGCCCTTCCATCACAACAGACATCCGTGGCCCTTCCATCACAACAGACATCCGTGGCCCTTCCATCACAACAGACATCCGTGGCCCTTCCATCACAACAGACATCCGTGGCCCTTCCATCACAACAGACATCCGTGGCCCTTCCATCACAACAGACACCCGTGGCCCTTCCATCACAACAGACATCCGTGGCCCTTCCATCACAACAGACACCCGTGGCCCTTCCATCACAACAGACACCCGTGGCCCTTCCATCACAACAGACATCCGTGGCCCTTCCATCACAACAGACATCCGTGGCCCTTCCATCACAACAGACACCCGTGGCCCTTCCATCACAACAGACATCCGTGGCCCTTCCATCACAACAGACACCCGTGGCCCTTCCATCACAACAGACACCCGTGGCCCTTCCATCACAACAGACATCCGTGGCCCTTCCATCACAACAGACACCCGTGGCCCTTCCATCACAACAGACATCCGTGGCCCTTCCATCACAACAGACATCCGTGGCCCTTCCATCACAACAGACATCCGTGGCCCTTCCATCACCGCTGTCATTTCTACTGAAGGAAAAAGAGAGTGCAAAGAATACAGAGTTGTTTAAAGGTTCGTTTCAACTCACCCTTAAATATCTATTTGTTGCATCAATAGCAATGTCTGGATAATTTTCACAGCTACTTCATCTGTTGTCTTAAAATTATACTGAAGCCATAAATAAATAAGTAACTGAAAGATATCGCTCCTTTTCAGATTCCTGCACAAGTGCAGCTTCCACCTCTGCACAGAGACCTTTCCTTTGAGGACAGTGCTGAAGATGGTAAGAACTGACTGCATACAAAAAATAATTAATTTTTTTACTGAGTAGTTTGCTTTATTAACAGCATTTCCACGCTGTTTGTCAAATATTTTGTAAACAATGTGGCTAATATTTGGAACACAGTCTTTTTTTTATGGAACCCTAATTCCATGTATTTTTATTTTTTTCTGATAGTTCCCTCAGCTCAGCCGCCCTTTGCTGTTCCTCTGCCTCAACCTGACCATGACATTAACAGCTGGAACTGTTCTCGGCACCAGAAACTGTGGATGAAGACAGAGCTGCAAGATCTCGTCCTGTGGCCTGGCTCTCGTCCTGTACGTCATCTTGGATATGTAATTTCCCTCTGGCGTCATCCTCCGCAGCCTCTTGATTGGGACCAACACAGGACTTTGAAAAGAGGAGTAGCAGCTCCTTCACAGCTTCCTCTGCCATCGTTCATCACCAAACAAGTACAAACTCCACCTGTGGCATTGAGCTCAAATTTGGCTGTTCCACTTGCTGAGGCATCAGTAGCACAACCGGCCTTCAGTCCCTCTAGTTACTTCCTAAAGCAGGAAATCCAGTCAGAAATACTCCAAGTTTCTACAACAGGTGAGCAAACACAGTGCTATGTATTTACATTTCTAGATTAAATTTAGGAAATGTATAAACTTATACTGATGAATTGTACTTACCTTATTGTGTTTCAGAGACTTCACATCCTCTGCGATCCTCACCAAGGAGTGCCCGCACTGGACCAGTAAAGACCGGTGGACGTGTCTTTGTGTTGGATCACACACGCTGGACACCACCTATGAAAGAGGCGATTGATGGCTTGCTGCAGAAACACCCAAGCTTCACATCTCACGGTATGTGAAGCACTTGTCAAAGCTCCTGAACACCAGCTCTTCGTTAAATACAAGCCCCGAAAAACTTGTGGAAACCCAGGAACTGTGGCACACTTTAACCAGTCAGTCAACCAGTGTGTCTGTGACCACCATTGAGCCGCCTGTCTTCAATCCACACGCACCTGCTTTGTCCATCCCTATTACACAGGACTCGTTAGAGAAAATTGTGGAGGGCATTTTAAATAAGCAGCAGCAACAACAGCCCGAGCAGAAGAAAAGACAAAGACTTGTCTTTCCTGTGGACACTCAAAGTCTCGTTATGAGACTGATGGTTCCTCCATTCATTTTTTCTTCATTCAGGGACCTGTTCGTTACTTCTACTGCTCAAAAAAGGTTCATGTCACTTATGGTGCTGAGGGACTTTCCAATCCAAACATGTCCTTTGAGGAATTTTCTACCACAACTTTCTTTCAAAGGGAACTGCAGGAAACAAAGAAACGGGTGGAGGAAAAAAATGACAAGAAGAGAAAAAGAACAGAATCTCAGCCAACAGGCCGTGTTTGCAGGTTTTGTCATAGGGAGCTGAAGCAGGGACCAAACAGCCCACACATCCATACTGGGTTCCCTGGTGTGGCAGGAAAATATATATATTGTCCATCAAAGGTTCTGTCCATTTATCAGTCACAGGGTATGGTCAGGGAGATGAGTTGGGAGGAGTTCTCCAAATCTCATTTTTATGAGGCAGAGAAACAGAGATGGGTGGCAGAGAGGAAAAAATAAACCTCACATAGTTCTATTGAGATGTTTATTTAGTTATTTTATTATTATTATTCTATATCTTCATATATTTATGCAAATAAAAAATCTGTATATACTGTAAATATGGGAAGTTAACATGTAAATATTTCACAGAAAGAAAACATGTTATAGCAAGGTCACAGTCTTTTTGGTATTTTCCTCATATAGTTCTATTGAGATGTTTATTTAGTTATTTTATTATTATTATTCTATATCTTCATATATTTATGCAAATTAAAAAACTGAAAATACTGTAAATCTGGGAAGTTCACATGTAAATATTTCACAGAAAGAAAACATGTTATATAGCAAGGTCACAGTCTTTTTGGTATTTTATCTATACCATGAATGTATTTTCAGGAAAGTCCTGAATGTTTTTATATTTTTTATGGAAGAATTCTGTACTTAATTTCAATTTTTGTAAAATAGTTGCCCAATTAAAGTTTGATATGATAAACTTTGCCTTTGTAGTGTTTTATTTTGTACAGCTGTAACCACACCTGTTCAAGGTGCATTTCTGACATGCTTTTGTACCTGTTTTGTACATTTGCTCAATTATTCCATTGCTACATTTAATTTACTTGAGAAATTGCTTGAGAAATTTCTGCCAGGACCGGGACTCGAACCCACGTCCTGATGTCAGTCCGTTACACCTATACGTGACTGGCCCCCGCGGTCGAGTCGCGTTTTGTCCTTTCTGTGGGACACCTATAAATATATTAACGTGGTTTATTTTTCGTGCGGTCGGTCCTTGGAGTTTTTAAATGGCACAGAGCAGACAGATGCACCAGATACGCAGCAGCGTGTTCTGTGCAGCCAGCATACATCTGCAGACGCCATATGTGTAGCGCAAACCGACGGCTGCATCTATCCGCTGTGAAATCAACATATTCTTCTGTAGCAGTTTAACAGTTGTACGACACTCTGACTAGCAGTATATGACACTCTGACTAGCAGTTTAACAGTTGTATGACACTCTGACTAGCAGTTTAACAGTTGTATGACACTCTGACTAGCAGTTTAACAGTTGTATGACACTCTGACTAGCAGTTTAACAGTTGTATGACACTCTGACTAGCAGTTTAACAGTTGTATGACACTCTGACTAGCAGTTTAACAGCTGTATGACACTCTGACTAGCAGTTTAACAGTTGTATGACACTCTGACTAGCAGTTTAACAGTTGTATGACACTCTGACTAGCAGTTTAACAGCTGTATGACACTCTGACTAGCAGTTTAACAGTTGTATGACACTCTGACTAGCAGTTTAACAGTTGTATGACACTCTGACTAGCAGTTTAACAGCTGTATGACATCCTGACTAGCAGTTAACTCACTTTATTTCATCAGCACACACATTTTAAAAAGAAAGTGCCTGGAAGAAGGCAGGATGCAGCTAGACATTGTTCATAGAAATAATAACAATGTAATAAACTATCTACAAAGTAGCACCCTTCAGAAACACCTTGCGTTTCAGAAAATAAATGAATTTACAAGATAAAAATAAATAAAAGGAGGTCACAGTAAATCTTTGTTAATTAACAGTGCAACCGCAATAAAATGAGGTAAAGGACATACTGTAAAAAGTAACAGACATAAAACAAATAAAACATGTAAAAGCCCTTTTCAATACACAGTTCTTCAACTTGTCTGTGAACAAAACCATATGTGAACACAGCATACTTCAAATCAGTGTTCATTAAATATTTGTTGGACAGACTTGGCCCACATGCATGCCCACAATCAGCGTGTGACTGATTATATTCTTAATTTAAAGAACACTTGTGACACTTGAAAATTTCAGCCTTGTAGGTGGCACATTGTGAGTGAGTCCATCTTGGACAAAATTCACACTGTATCTGTGAGTTGGAAGGAAACAAAAACCACTGAGTTACATGTCTAATGCATAGCTATTAAATTGTACAGCAGTTAATTTAAACGTGAACCTCTTCATGCAAAATTTTAATAGATGTGTGGAGGCACCAGAATCATAACTAATGCTTGTAGAGTACATGAAGCTACATTTATGATGAAAGTTGTATCTTCTTCCAGGATGTTTATAAAGCATTCGACACCACACACCATAATTTAGTACTTCAGTCAATAGATCAAAAAAGGCGTTCAATACAGGATCAACTGGACTTTATTTGTTGCAGAAAACGTTTCGACTTCTGTCCAGAAGTCTTTTTCAATTCTGAATGAATGGAAGCTGTGAGAACGAGAAGTTTTATACAAGCCACGCACCAACATATGAAATTGGAAACTGAAATAACACCACAAAATACCTAACATGCCCATTCTATTTAAATTGACAAAACAACACATCACACCTGGGGGTTTGTAACACATACATGTAAATTGAAAGATCACACCTTAACAGTAGGAGGTTCCCTTGAGGTCTCTGGTAGAAGACACAAAACTGTATGTAAATTGACAAAAAACACCTCCCAAACAACAACAGAGGCTACTCAGAGAAACTTTGTTAGTCTAATTTACAGACAAGACATCCCTGCTCCCATCCAGTGTAAAACGTTTTGGAATCAAATCCAAAACTGAGTTATAAGTCTTAGAAAGTTGAAATCTCAAAAAGGCGTTCAATACAGGATCAATTGGACTTTATTTGGGGCGGCCGTGGTGTAGTAGTAATGGCAGTCGTCTCCCGATCAGAAAGTTGGCGGTTCGACTCCCGGGACCCGCACCATGTGTCGTTGTGTCCTTGGGCAAGACACTTAACCCTGAGTTGCTCCCGGTAGGACTGGAAAGCACCTTGCATGGTAGTCTGCCGCCACCGGTTTATGAATGTGTGTAGCATTCAATATATGTGTAGCACTTTGAGATTTTCAGTAATGAAAAGTGCGTTATAAATTGAATTAATTATTATTATTATTATTATTTGTTGCAGAAAACGTTTTGACTTCTGTCCAGAAGTCTTTTTCAATTCTGAATGAATGGAAGCTGTGAGAACGGGAAGTTTTATACAGGCTGAGTGACAAGCTACGCACCAACATATGAAATTGGAAACTGAAATAACACCACAAAATACCTAACATATCCATTCTATTTAAATTGACAAAACAAACACATCACAGCTTAACTGTAAGAAGGCAGGTGCATCTGTATTGAACGCCTTTTTTGATTTGATCATGTCCTGGATGACTGAGAATCTTCACCAGCATTCAGTCAATAGAGCAATTTTGGAATTGGTCTTTTTTTTATGTCAAGCTGTTAAAACTATATACACCAATGGTAACAGTTCCATTAGAGTAGCCGTGCTCAACATCAACGACGTCCTGTGATGCCTGATGTCAGTGGTCACATCCAGGGATGGAAGAACACAACTATTCAAAAATGTCCTCCATCAAATGTGTAAGTTGTTTCCTGCTTACAACAATTTGCTCCTGTTTCATTGTCTGCCTGTTGTAGATCAAGTTGTAATGACTTTGACAAAACTAAGACAGAGCTTTGTAATGGATGATGTAGCACAGCTGTTGTCACGGCAACCTGGCGCCGCCCACACCGTGCGCACCACACACACACTGCACATGCTCTGCACAGCAGCATGTCTGTGAGGCCTGACAAGGTGAGCTTAATTTAAATCAGCTGGCAGCTCGTGCCAGCACTATAAGAACAACAGCAAACCAGCCATGCTGTAAAAAACACAGCAAGCAGGGCGGGCAGCAGCAGACACAGAGACTTGAAACCTGTGAGGAAAGGGACTTTAAACTTAAAGGACTATCGGTAAGCTCATTGATTGGAGTTTTTAAGGTGCTTTTTGGATCTGTTTCTTTTAGGTGGAGGAAGACAAAATTAATTTGAGTAATCACTGAATGTGTAAATGTTTGTTCTATATAAATTGTTCTGCATAAAAGATAAGTCTATTCAAGTAATTATTGAATATTTATCTGAGCATTTATTGTATAAATTTGTAGCAAAGTATTTAATTTATTTGTGTTTCTGTTTGAAGGTTTTTCACCTGAACACCTGACATTCTGAAAAGCTGATTAACTGATCATCTGATTAGCTGAACACCTGACATTCTGAAAGGCTGATTAACTGATCATCTGATTAGCTGAACACCTGACTAGTTGTAACCACTGTTGACTAAATCAACTGTATCATCTGTACAACTGTTGGAATAAAAAAGGAAAGCTGAGTGAAAAAGGAAGTCTGGTCCTGGTCCTTCAAGTGCGGACACCTCACAGTAACTGGAGCGCTTGACAGTGAAAAACCGCCTTACCAGTGAAACTGTTTGACCAGTGAAGACTCCACTACAGCCCACCACAAAGATTGAGAAGACTCAACCGGGGGCCTGGAGGAAAAGTTCTGTTGTCTGTCTGTCCAACAGCCAAGAAGGAGTAACATGGCTGAGACTAAGTCACTCGAAGACCTGAAAGTGGAGCGAACCACAGCAAAAAGACTTTTTTCCAGACTCACCAACCATATTATGAGGACTCATATGGACATGTCTGTGGAGGAGCTAGAAGAAAACTTCAAAAGACTCACAACAGAGGGCTCTAAAGTGATGGAGGCAAATGAGGACCTTGAGGCCGCCTACATTATGCAGTGTAAAGAAATAGATGCAGAGGGCGCACCTGAGTTAAGTGAGCAGCAAAGAACCGACATTGAAAAGACAGAGAAAGAATGTCAGCAGAAGTTAAAAGAAGTAAAGCACCTCATCCAAGACACATTATGGACTTCATATGGTGAGAAAGAACTGAGTCTCACTTTAAGAGTCGCAGAGGCAGAGTGTGAGAACGTCGCTGCTGCTCTACCTGACACATCCCTGGAGGCCTATGACTTTATGCTCACCCATCTAGAGAAACTGGTGCACAAAGCCAAAGGAGCACATCAGATCTGGAACCGCTGGGCTCCACCTGCAGAGAAGCAAGACTTTAATCGGCGCCTGATGGAGCTCGAGGTCTACCTTCCCAAGCTGGTGTCAGGGAAGGCCACACTGATAAAAGCAGCAAGTATAAGAAAAGACACTGGAAAAGAATCAGTCACAGCCCACAGCTCAGCCCCTGTTGCAGCTATAAAGCTTAAAGCTACAGCCCTACCAAAGTTTACAGGGAACCAACGTGACTTCTACAGATGGAAGAAAGAATGGGAGGCTCTGCAGAAACAAGGCGAACCAACAGGGTCCAAAGAGGTAAAGAAATTTCAACTACTTGATAGCTTCGATGAAAGATTGGCTAAAGATCTACACCTATCAACCTACACCACAGCAGACGAGATCTTCAGAGTCTTGGAGAACCGCTATGGGAACCAAGCTTCCATCGCCATAGAGATTGTTGAAGATCTACAAGCTTTTCCACCTGTTCGTGGTAACCAGCCAAGAAGAATCATAGAGCTCATTCAAACAGTTGAAAAAGCCCTCTATGATTTAAATGAACTGAACAATGCAGATGCCATAAGGAACCCATTAGTAACAAAATCCATTGAAGGAAAGCTCCCAGAGATCCTAAAGAAAGACTGGCTCACTTATGCTGCTAACAAAGAAAATGCTGTGAACACTCAGAACCGCTTCGACAAGCTCCTTGCATACCTGTGGTATAAAGGTGTTGAGATCAAAGGATCCCACACCGATGACGCTGTACTGTCCTCGGAGACAGGTAATTCGGCATTCAACCAAGCTTTCAATGAAACCTTGGTTCAAGGGCATCTGAGTCCAGAAAATGACAGTCAACCAAACGCTGACAGTCACTTGGACGTCATTGTTGCAGACTACGAGGACCCCTCTTCAGACAAGAAGGGGGCAAACTCACATTACCTACCACAGGTAGAGAAAGGTGTGGAGATCCAAGGACCCCACACCGAGTTTGCTGTACTGTCCTCTGGGACAGGTAATTCGGCTATCAGCCAAGCTTTCGATGAAACCTTGGTTCAGGGACATTTGTGTCTAGAACTAGTCAGAAATGACATAGTTTTTACAGACTCAAAGAGCCCCTCTTCAGTCAAGACGTGGGAAGACACACACAACGACAGTGACCCGTCGCAGTCTGTACAATCAGACACACCAGCGATTGCGCCGACAGTTGTGACACACCTGAATTACGCGGAAAGAGGTAAACGTAAGAAGATACGTTGGCCAAAACCTAAACGATTCCTGTGTACCGTCTTCTCTCAGCTGCGCGAACAGCTTAAACTAAACGGTGGCATCCTAACTTGTGCCCATGGACGGACGTCCTCACCTGTGCTCGTGGTCCCCCATGACCAAAGGGGGGTGATGTTAGGCCATGCCAAAGACAAAGATTTGAATGTACACCTCAGAAACACTTTTGCTTTCGCCCAGAAAAACCTGGAAAGATCCGCTGAAGGACGTAAGGCGTACTACGACCAAAAGGCCTCTCACAATGAACTCCAAGTGGGAGACAGAGTCTGGTACTATACGTTCGCCCCAGCAACCGGGAAAGGAGGGTCCGAGACCGGAACTCTCGCCCGCAAACTAATGCCCAGGTGGACTGGACCTCATCTGATAACAGACAAAGTGTCCTCAGTCGTCTACGAAATCAAAATCAGCAAAGGCCGCAAAGAGCCAATTGCTAAATGGGTACATCGAAATCAGATCAAACCTTACAAGGCGTTCAATGACTCCACAAAAGACAAAGATCTCACAAACTCACCGACTTCATGGGATAATAAGGTCGTCCAAACACAAGTTAGTAAATAAACTAATCAGGTTTAAACTACCATATTTTCCACCCTATAAGTCGCATTGTCCAATTTGAACTTAGAAACGCTAAGCCTAAAACCCACAACAAAAACTAACCTTAACAACCGTTTAAATCCACGAGATTTAATTTGACCTCGGTCATAAAGTTGAGACCTGTTTTTCTTGTGTGTTGCACTTTGGAATCTGACGACAAGAGTGTGTCGAAGCAGTGAAACGTTGTTTCCTTGTTGTTTAGTCATTACTGTTGTCATTAGTTGAGATATTGTTTGGTTCTGAACACTCCCAGCCAAAAAGGTTTTGTATTAACATTGGTTAATGAATGATATGGATTTAACTATGCCAACATGCAGTTCGTTTTGTTAAATCTCAATCGTCGAAGAGTCAATGTAGTTTAAAGCTACTCAAGGTACCATAAACTACACTGGTCTCACAATTTCTAAATTGAACCGATTCGATCGTTTCTATTCTAGATTGTCTATTCATTTTGATGAGTCTCGCCATAGACTTCAAAATTTATTAGGAATACCAAATCCTACGTCGTTCGTCTAAAAGACAACAGACATTTAGATCAAACTATATTTCATTTTTATTTTAGTTTAACCTAAACTAAGTAATGAATGGAGGAATAGTTTGGAATTAGAGGCCTTCGTTACAGAAGCCCTCCAAAATTTTATAGGTACAAATCCCTATATCTAATTTTACAGAATTGATCCACCCCTTAATTGGTAATTGTAGCTGATCTAAACCATGATAGCTTACATACCAGGTGCATATAGGTAGGGCTAATGTAAAATCCTATTCATAAGCCCACCTAAAAAACCACATAATTGCATGACACATAGAACCAGAGTGGCACTGACTGGAAACCAACCAGCCAACAACCTTCGATGTGGGGACCTGCAGCTCCAACGCTTGGTCTTCAACCTTCATCCAAGGGTCGCCTCCTCTGCGTCAATCGAGGGATCCCCTCTACATGCTGATTATGAAAACAATTGTTGCTGATCAATCAACAAAACTAATCATCTTTTATTTGCTTTTAAAGCGCAAAATGGTCTTGCCCCGCCCTATCTGTCCGAGTTGCTGCAGCCATACGCACCCTCTCGATCCCTCAGGTCATGTGATCAGCTGCTCCTGAGTGTCCCAAAGACAAAACGCAAGCTCAGAGGAGACCGTGCTTTTGCTGTGGCAGCTCCTAAACTGTGGAACAACCTTCCCTTGAACATCAGACAGGCCTCTTCCCTGTCTGTTTTTAAATCTCTTCTTAAAACCCATCTCTTCTCCCTGGCCTATGACACCATCTGCGATGTTGACTTTTAATAATTTTAGTCGCTTGTTTTATCTGAGTGTATGTTTCCTCAACTTTTATTATGTGACTTTTATTTATTTTAATTATTTTATTACCTGATTGTGATTGTTTTGTTGTGTGTACAGCACTTTGGTCCTGTAGGTGTTTAAAGTGCTCTATAAATAAAGCTGGTATGGTATGGTATTTACTGCTGTGGAATTACCACTGTGGATTATAAGACTTTGCTTTCCAAGGGATCACAGACTTTGTTTTCCAAGAGTTAACAGACTTTGTTTTCCAAAGGATTAAAAGCTTTTCGCAATGGGATTACCTCCGAACAGTATGAAATTTCCAAAAACTTTATGGGATTATAATTTTTGATTTTTCTTTTCCACTTACTGGATTACTTCAAGATCAAAGACAGTTCAAGGTTTCCTTTCGTGTTGGACCCCATCCCCAAGGACTGGCGATGGCTTCCAAAAGGGGGGAGATGTAGTGGACCTACCCAGGGTCAAATTAAGGTTTTTGAACTGTCCAGTGATGACCTTTACTGACCTCTCAGTAAAGCAAGACATTTACTACAAAATCATTCATTTAGCTATAATCTGATAACATAGTCACCAAAAAGAGACTATTTCTATCTTTGATTTTAGGCTGATGTGATCAAAAGAATAACTTTTGTCATTTTCATGATGTGTGCTTTTAAGCTGTGTTATTCTGTAAGAGTTAAACGGTGTTCACTGCTGTGTTAAAGGTGAAATCTCGGGTCACAGAGACCCGACTGTTTTGTTTAGAAATAAGAAGACAGTTTAATCCGTTGTTTCTCCTGAAAAGGGCTCCAGCTGCTCTGTCTTTTCCTAAACAATTTCCCTCTGCTCGGGCTGTAACCTTGGGTCGTGATAACGGCAAGTGAATTGCTCAACTGGTCCGTGGACCAATGAAAAAGAGACAAGCCTCACTCCTCTCTTTGATCCTTCTTTAAGTTCTAAGCTGTTGCTGGAACTACAGAGTCGGCAAGAGTCCGAGAGAGTTTCTGGGAGCTTCGAAAGATGATGTGAACTTTCCAAAGAGCTGAATGACCAACAGTCACGCGCTAAGGACTCGTCATCCAGCTGGGACTGATAACATGTTGTTATGGGTCCACTCCGAGCGTAAGCTCAAAAACTTTGTTATTCCTTCCTGGAATAAATTATCTTGAGCCAAGAAGCCACGACTGTCACGACTTCTGCCGACGAAAGCGAGTATCACCGACACCGACAAGGTAAACACGCGTGGAGTCCAGCTTGGACTTGCGGGACCGACGACTCGTCAGTCTAAAGTTGACCACAGCTCTTTACCAGAACCAAGGCGGACGTCTTAAGGTAAAGGAGCAGCTGTTTGCTTGCTGGAGGTGTGATGATATCTTAGCTGGACGCGTACGGAAGAGTGTCATCTGGTTTCATAAATGCAAGATAAACTTCCTCTCTTAACCTCCCAATTCTTCTTAAATCTTTCCTCCTATCTTTTTCCCTCAATTCTAAGCTGGAAACTATTTTAAGCTGAAGAGCCCACAGACTAAATATGTTAACATCCAATATTGAAGTCTGTTGTGTTAAATTTAAGTGTGCTGACGTATTAATTTGAAAGAAAGTGAAATCATGTCAATCAAGTGTAATGGTGTTAATTTAGTTGATTCATTTTAAATAAATGATAGTGTCTCTTTGACATATCAAACTAAGTCAATGTCCATTGTCACTTAATGGCTCTGTTTATTTATCCATCATAAAGATCACAGAAATATTGGGTAAACTGAAAAAGAACAGAATCCGTGAATTTACTATTCAATCTGAATAAGTAAATTAATTAAGGTAAAGAGGTCAGTATTAATATTGACCTCCTCATAACCCCTTACACCTGCAATCTCAAGAATCCATCTATGAGCAGTTGGAGCAGCTGAGAGACATTGATCCTACAAAAGAGAAAACAAAGTTTCAAACAAAGTATGCTAGAACAAAGACCTCCAAGTCAAGCAGTGAATCAGATGGCTGCATCATTTGTGGAGACTCAAAACACAAGAGAAAACTCTATCTTTGCAGAAGGTTCAGAACAACCACAAAGTTACCAGAAAAGAGGGACGCAGTGCAACGGATTGGTGCCTGCAACAAATGCCTTGAAATCCACGACAATGAACCCTGCAGAAAAACCACTTACCTGTGTGGGAATCCAAAATGCAGAGACCAACACCATTACCTTATTTGTCCTGTACCTAAGATCCTGTCCCAAAGACAAATAAATAAGACTGTTCCAGCGAGAGTCGAGGGAAGGAGGTGGACTGAAGCCCAAGATGAATTTATTTCCAAACTTTCACCTGAATTAGCACAGCAGTGTCGTGATGCCTTCTGTAATGCAACATCCAGAACATGCAACTCCACTGCAGCTGAAAGAAGCCTTGTGGAGAAGATTGGTCTGCATGAATATCCTGTGATCCTGATGCTTCTGAATGTCACAGCTAATGATGGTCAAAGAATTGGGACCCTCATCGACCTGGCTTCTGACACAAACTACATAACTCATAAAGCTGCAAGCAAGTTAAACCTTCGTAGTGAAGACGTCACACTCGTCGTTCATGGCGTCGGCGGGATGAAGGTGACCGTTGCAACCAAACGGTACTTCATCAAGATTCGTGTCAACACTTCAAGAGGGACGCTAAAGGCTCATCAGCTAATCTGCTATGGACTCGACAACATTGCAGAAGTCCACAAGCATGTTCCAGCTTATAAGTTACAAAAGATCTTTTCTGATGTTCCCCTCCAAGAACTCATCAGACCCAGAGAGATCCAGCTTCTAATCAGTCACAAAGAAGGCCAGCTGGTGCCCCAGAAAGTCCGCTCCATTGGTGACCTGGTGCTCTGGGACGGTCCACTCGGCAAAACCATCGGGGGAACGCACCCAGATCTCTTTGAAGAAGCCACACTAGTAGCTCACACATCCAAGGCTCACTTCGCCCGATCCATGAGAGCTGCAGCAGTTGAGTATCAAGAACTCACCAAAGATCTAACTTACTGCCACTATCCAGAACATCTCAAGACCCAGTCCAATACAACCACCAGTAGCAAAGACTTTCTCAAGTGGTGGAAATGGGAAAGTATTGGGGCTGCGTGTGAGCCGAGATGTGGTGGATGTCGGTGTGGAAGCTGCCAGCCAGGAGGGAAAGAAATTACTCTCGTAGAAGAAAAGGAGTTGGAGATCATAAGAAATGGACTGACGTATGTGACTGGAGATAAACATTGTGCCGAACCACACTGGCATACCAAGTATCCATGGGCTGTAGATCCAGCAACTTTACCAAACAACAAAAAAGCAGTTGAAGCAACATTCCTCAGAACTGAAAAACAATTGTCAAAAGAACCTGAGTGGAAGAAGACCTACGCTTCACAAGTCCATGAGATGGTGCATCGCAGAGCTGCTATGAAGTTGTCCAAAGACATCCTGCAGAGCTGGACTGGACCAGTGTGGTACATCAGCCACCTCATCGCACCAAATCCACACTCTGTCTCTACTCCAGTGAGATTGGTGTGGAATAGTAGCCAAACGTACAAAGGTCTCAGTTTGAATGAGATCCTCATCAAAGGTCCTGACGTCCTGAACCCGATTAGAGCTGTCCTGCTGAGGTTCAGAACTGGTGTCTATGCTACGCTTGGTGACATTCGTAAGATGTACAATTCTGTCTGGTTGGAAGATCGAGAGGTCCACTTGCACAGGTTTTTGTGGCGTGACACTGAAGACGCAGAAATAGAAGATTATGCTATAACCAGAGTCAACATTGGAGATAAACCTGCTGGTTGCATAGCCCAAGTTGCCATGCGAGAAACCGCAAATTTACCTGCATTCAAGCGCTTTAAAGAAGAAAGACGTGTGCTAGAGGAGGATACTTATGTCGATGACATCCTGACTTCACACAATGACTTTGAGCATCTGAAACGCCTCACGACCAACGTCGAGCACATTCTGAAAGCCGGACAATTCTACATGAAGCCTTGGGTCTACTCCAGTCAAAGTGGGAGGAAAGGTCCCAAAGGTGAGACAACAAAAATAGTCAGGACAGAGCCAATCACCATGATCCTGCCTAACCAACTGGCAGAAAATGACAACAAAGCTCTAGGCCTTGGTTACACCATTGACAATGACAAGCTCAATGTCATGGTTGCAGTGAACTTCTCAAAGAAAAAGAAGAAAATGCGTCTTGGTCAAGACCTGCTCAGAGAAGAAGTCAGAAACCAAACCCCTGATCCACTCACCAGAAGAGAACTTCTGAGCCAAGTCTCCAGCCTGTATGACCCACTAGGCCTTGTGACTCCTGCCAAGCAAAAAGGTGCCATCTTGGTAAGGAGAGCTTTTCAAGAAGCTAAAATAAAGTTCTGTTTAGAAGATACTTGGGATACTGCTTTGTCTGAAGGGCTTCGAGAAGATTCTATAAAGCTTCTAGAAGAGTATGCTAACTTGAGCCAAATTCAGTTTGCCAGATCTCTAACTCCACCAGATCCCTGCACAGAGCCCACTGCCATTACGTTCTCTGATGGAAGTGAGAATGCATATGGCGCAGTGATGTATCTTCGTTGGAACTGCAAAAGCGGCATCGTCGTGAGGCTGGTCGAGGCTAAAGCAAAGCTGACCCCTCTCGATCAGAAAGGTGATCCTGTGAAAGCAGAAATATGTGGAGCTGTGTTTGCTGCCCGTCTAAAAAACTACTTCCAGAGACACTGCCGTGTGAAAATCAAGAAATGGTATCATTTTGTTGACAGTCAAACTGTACTGGGAGCAATCCAGCGAGAAAGCTACGGTTACCAAACATTCTTTGCAAATCGTGTTGGGGAAATCCAGAGCAGTACTGATGTCAATGACTGGTGGTGGATTCCTGGGCAGGTGAACATCGCAGACATCATTACCAGAGGGGCCAGTCCTGGAGCCCTGACTGAGGACTCCGAGTGGCAGTTAGGTCCAAAGTTCCTCCAACTTCCTGATGATAAGTGGCCAAAAAGATCTGCCAAAGATGTTGCTGCACAAGCTCGAGATAAAGTTGAAAAAATCCAGAAAAAGACATTTGTAGCCATTCTGACCAGAGGTCACTTGAAGGCAGCCCAAGATCCAGCCCATGAAGTGTCCACAAGACCACCTGCTGGAGAAGTAATCCTGAGCCTAGTTGATGAAAAACGCTTCAGCAACCTGAGAAGACTGATTGGGACTGTGGCATGGATCTGGAGAGCAGCAAAAAAGTTCCTGAAAGTCAAGGTCACAGATCAAGAAAAGTGGGAGGCAGTACCATCATCGGGGATCCTTTCAATCAGTGAGAGACGAGATGTGTTCCGAGATCTCTGTCTTGCAGCACAAATGGGTGTGAACTTCCCCAACACTACAACAGACAGATTAGTCGTCTACAGAGATCAGACAATTGGACTTCTAGTTTGTGGTGGTCGAATTCAGAACTTCAACGAAGACCGCAAAGCTGTTCCTCTTTTACCATTCCAAGCTTGGATCTCCACCCTCTTAGCCAGAGAAGCACACAGCGAGGGACATTATGGAGTGGCAGGAACCCTTCTGCGGATGAGGAAGAAAGCATGGGTTATCAGGGGAAGAATTATTGCCCAAAAGGTTGTTGACAAGTGTATCATTTGCAAGAAAGCAAAAGCAAGAACCTGCAAGCAAATAATGGGAAACTTGCCTGTAGAGAGGTCAACTCCTTCTGCACCATTTGAGTTCACATCCATCGACCTATTTGGACCTTACCATGTGAAGGATGATGTCAGAAAGAGGGTGACAATGAAAGTCTGGGGTGTTGTGTTTTGCTGCATGTCCAGCCGAGCTATTCATGTTGAGATGGCAAATACATTATCTACAGAAAGCTTTCTGCTGGCTTACCAGAGGTTCACCGCAGTCCGAGGCCATCCTCGGAAAATCTGGTCTGATCCTGGTACCAACTTCGTTGGAGCAAAACCTGTATTAAAGGAGATGTATACTTACCTGAGAGAACAGAATCGAGAGTCACTTGAAGAGTATGCTGCCAAAAATGAAACCAACTGGACATGGAAAATCCTGCCAGCTGACTCTCCTCACCGGAACGGAGCTGCCGAAGCTGCTGTCAGGATTACCAAAAAAGCACTCCAAAGTCTTGGTAATGTAGAAGGTCTTACCTTCAGTGAGTTCCTTACAGTACTCCAGTTAGCTGCCAACCTTGCCAACGAAAGGCCTATTGACGCCAAAATTCAGAGTACAGAAGAGAGAATCCAGTACATCACACCAAACACTTTACTACTTGGACGAGCTACACAGAATGGTGACTTTAAAAGTATTGACTATACTGTCTACCCCTTCAAACGACTCCAACAAATGCAAAACATGGTCAACAACTTCTGGAAGTCCTGGAGCCAGCTCGCTGGTCCAAACCTCTTCATTCGCAGTAAGTGGCACACTACTGAAAGAAATGTTGCTGTTGGAGACATAGTTTGGCTCTGCGACCAAAACGCACTAAGAGGGCAGTTCAAGCTTGCAAAAGTTATCAGTGTGAATCCAGATCCCAGAGGTGTCGTCCGAGATGTCTATGTGAAAGTCTCTCCAAGTTCCAGTGTTTTGTTGAAGACTCCGAAACCTGTCACCAGAGATCCCAAGACAGTTTACCAAAGTACCATACTGCATCGGGATGTCCGGCGCCTTGTTGTCCTTGTACCGGTTGAAGATCAAGTAAAGTGTGACTAGCTCGACGGAAAAGGTACGATCTTTCTGTGTTTACCACATAAGGATCGAGTGGGAGGTGTCACGGCAACCTGGCGCCGCCCACACCGTGCGCACCACACACACACTGCACATGCTCTGCACAGCAGCATGTCTGTGAGGCCTGACAAGGTGAGCTTAATTTAAATCAGCTGGCAGCTCGTGCCAGCACTATAAGAACAACAGCAAACCAGCCATGCTGTAAAAAACACAGCAAGCAGGGCGGGCAGCAGCAGACACAGAGACTTGAAACCTGTGAGGAAAGGGACTTTAAACTTAAAGGACTATCGGTAAGCTCATTGATTGGAGTTTTTAAGGTGCTTTTTGGATCTGTTTCTTTTAGGTGGAGGAAGACAAAATTAATTTGAGTAATCACTGAATGTGTAAATGTTTGTTCTATATAAATTGTTCTGCATAAAAGATAAGTCTATTCAAGTAATTATTGAATATTTATCTGAGCATTTATTGTATAAATTTGTAGCAAAGTATTTAATTTATTTGTGTTTCTGTTTGAAGGTTTTTCACCTGAACACCTGACATTCTGAAAAGCTGATTAACTGATCATCTGATTAGCTGAACACCTGACATTCTGAAAGGCTGATTAACTGATCATCTGATTAGCTGAACACCTGACTAGTTGTAACCACTGTTGACTAAATCAACTGTATCATCTGTACAACTGTTGGAATAAAAAAGGAAAGCTGAGTGAAAAAGGAAGTCTGGTCCTGGTCCTTCAAGTGCGGACACCTCACAGTAACTGGAGCGCTTGACAGCTGTTGAAAACATCACAATGCCAAACAGTGAAAACTGAAAAGCTATTTGTTATTACACCCTGATGCATGCTGAATATTGTTATTATACTTTCACATCACTTTCATTGATCGTTTTGTGAAGACAAACGAGGTAAAACTGAAACAAATATGTTAGTTGCAAAATAATGTTTTTATTTTTGTCTGTACATTTTATTGTATGTTAACATGTAGACTGGGAGGAGACCCCAGGGAAGACCCAGGACATGCTGGAGTGGTCTGGGAAGTCTGTAAGAGTCCTCCCAGAAGAGATGGAAGAAGTTGCTGTCTGGACACTCCCTGCTCAAGCTGCTGCCCCTGTGACATGACGTAAAACCAGGAGGAAGATGATGGATGGATGGAGTTAATATGTCTGAAGGTGATATTATGCCTTGGAGTTTAATTTTTTTAATAAAACTAAAAACTAATAAACAACTATTAAGACTGGTATTTTCTCCAAAGCAGCTTCATATGATGTGTTGTGTACGGTATGAATATTTATGTGCTTACTGCATTTTATCTCAAGGTATTTGTGGCAGAGCTGAATCTTATTTGCAAAAAAATTCATCTATCAATGTTGGAAACATGTTTGAAAAGTAAAAGTTATGGAAGTGTTTCATCTGTTTATCTGTAAAGTATTTGTAAAAAAGAAAAGTCCAACTCCAGGTGTTCTGTTGGTGTCCATATAACCAGCGTGCAGCTCTGCAGCTCCAGGCACGTCACTGTCAGCTGAATCTGGAAGAATAAATGTACAATATGTTTTAATGAAGGTTTACAAGTACCTGTCACATAAGTACATATACTGAAAATTGCAACATTTACTCACCTGGACATAGAATCCACTTTGCCCATTGGTTAGAATGAGGTACCGGTACTTCTCATCTTCTAAGCATCTGATGTCACAATTTGGCCAACACGAAACTGTGCAAATGACATGGAGCTATTTAGAGGACATTTAATCTCTAGGAGCTGCACAGAGTCCAAAATTCCATCCAGGCTTATTACAAACTAAATACAGTAAGTGCATCCTATCATTGCAAAACACAATTAAATTAACTACTAAAAATAAAACAATTAGTATCAGCAGTGTGGCTGCATGACCTGTCTTGTATTACACCTAATGTTGAAACTAACAGCCAGGCTCGGTGATGGAGGACTTTAAGGCTTTGGCTGAGCTCTGTCTGTGCTATCTAAAAAAGCTAAGTCTGGTCCTCTGGACATTCAAAAAACAAAACAAAGCAACAACAACAAAAACTGTTGAAACGTTTCATTTTTCGTCCGAAAGACTTCCGGACGAAAGACGAAACGTTTCTACAGTTTATTTTTTTTGCTTTGTTTTGTTTTTTGAATGTCCAGAGGATCAGACTTAGCTTTTTTAGATTTTTCTACCTGGATTATTGAGCATGCATCAGGGTATCTGTCTGTGCTAATTTAAGATAAATAAGATTGTGTTCCACCTCTTTTAATAAAACGTGCCCAACGTTAGTACTGTGTAGATACTAAACCTCAGAGCTTTTCAGGTTGTTTTCGGGTTATTCATTGCTTCACCGTAATGTGCTGGTATAAACTAGCTAAATATGCTAGTAGAAGTAATCTGCACAGGCACTTCTTCACGTCGCCCCCATCCCTCCCTCGTCTGCAGCGGAATGATGATCTTTTTCTCTCTCTCTCTAAAATAAACTAAAAACATTTAGCCCTGGCAAACTGCTTTGGTTTCATATTTGATAAGTTACAAACTAAAATAAACAACAAGAGTTAATTTTGTTTAAGTTACGTTAGTTAGTAAGGTATTATTAAGTCTCAAACATATATAAAAAAAATCCTTCTGTTATTTCAATTGAAACTGTCTGCACAAAATACTGAACAAAATACAACACAAAAAGTAAATTACAAGTGCAGTAGTCCACCCCCAAAAATAAAAAATGTATGTTTTGTGAATGTTTGATATACCACTGTGTCTGCTTGATTGAACTCAGCCATGCTCCTTGATGTGATGACAATTTCAGGATAGGAATCTGAGGTATCATCCACTTCTGTAAAAATAAACAACTGATCATATAGATACTGTGGAGGCATCTTTCAGTAGATTGAAACAAGTTAAAATACTTTATTTAATGTTTACATCCACTCACCTCATTTAAAATGTGTTTTACGGCAAATAAACAATGTAATTCTGGAATATTGCCTTCCTGGTTCCCTTTTATAATCAGCCAGTTTGAATGGTCTTTCTGATCCAGGCACAGTGACTTCCTCTGAGCAGTCTGGATACAACAGGATGTACGGTCCTTCTTGTATGTCCTTGTTAAACCTTCTCATTTTCTGGACACCTTGTTGCAGTATCTCGGGTGCTCCTACCTCTGGGTCTACAAATAACAGGACCATTTTCCCTTAGAGGTTTAAATCAGTCCCACTCGGCACCATCAATATTTATCTGTGACAAAGATGAGAGCAATTTAACGTATAAGAGGTAGAAAAAATCAATAAATAAACACGATACATACATATGTGTTTCTCTATGGTCTAATTTGTGCTTGTGCTAGTACAGTTTCACAGTCAGCGAGTCAGGTCAGTACAGCTTACCTGCACGTTTTTTCCTTTATGTTTTCCTCTCGGACCGTAGTTAAAATCCTGAAGCTCTTTGGACTTGGAGCTTCGGTACTCTTTGAAACATTTATATGATGGGCCAGGTTGTTCTGCTGAAATTAAAAAAGGTCGGTCTCAAAAATCAAAATGAGGTAACCAATAGCGCTAATATGTTTTATTCACAGGCTAATTAAAAAAGCTAACATTACGCTGCACTTACGGTACTTTGTTTAGCATTGTCCGGTTGTTGAGATGTCCCCTCTCCTGCATCCATCTGCTCTGTGCCATTTAAAAACTCCAAGGATCGACCGCACAAAAAACAAAACAGCTTAATAAATTTATAGGTGTCCCACAGAACGGGCAAAACGTGACTCGACTGTCGTCCATCTTGGGTCGAAATGACCGCTTCCGGGTCATCACTTCCGGGTCAGCCTCGTTAGGACATTCCCTTTCCGTGTGATTCTCTCGTTTTGTTAATTTGTTTCAGAATATGTTAAAGTGTTCCAGAAATTGTTAATTTGTTTCAGAATTTGTTAAAGTGTTTCAGAAATTGTTAAAGTGTTTCAGAATTTGTTAAAGTGTTTCAGAATATGTTAAAGTGTTTCAGAAATTGTTAATTTGTTTCAGAAATTGTTAATTTGTTTCAGAATATGTTAAAGTGTTTCAGAAATTGTTAATTTGTTTCAGAATTTGTTAAAGTGTTTCAGAATTTTTTAAAGTGTTTCAGAAATTGTTAATTTGTTTCAGAATATGTTAAAGTGTTTCAGAAATTGTTAATTTGTTTCAGAATTTGTTAAAGTGTTTCAGATTTTTTTAATTTGTTTCAGAATTTGTTAAAGTGTTTCAGAATTTGTTAAAGTGTTTCAGAATTTGTTAAAGTGTTTCAGAATTTGTTAAAGTGTTTCAGAATTTGTTAATTTGTTTCAGATTTTGTTAAAGTGTTTCAGAATATGTTAAAGTGTTTCAGAAATTGTTAATTTGTTTCAGAATTCGTTAAAGTGTTTCAGATTTTGTTCATTTGTTTCAGAATTTGTTAAAGTGTTTCAGAATTTGCTAAAGTGTTTCAGAATTTGTTAAAGTGTTTCAGAAATTGTTAAAGTGTTTCAGAATTTGTTAATTTGTTTCAGATTTTGTTAAAGTGTTTCAGAATTTGTTAAAGTGTTTCAGAATTTGTTAAAGTGTTTCAGAATATGTTAAAGTGTTTCAGAAATTGTTAATTTGTTTCAGAATTTGTTAAAGTGTTTCAGATTTTTTTAATTTGTTTCAGAATTTGTTAAAGTGTTTCAGAATTTGTTAAAGTGTTTCAGAATTTGTTAAAGTGTTTCAGAATTTGTTAAAGTGTTTCAGAATTTGTTAAAGTGTTTCAGAATTTGTTAATTTGTTTCAGATGTTGTTAAAGTGTTTCAGAATATGTTAAAGTGTTTCAGAAATTGTTAATTTGTTTCAGAAATTGTTAATTTGTTTCAGAATATGTTAAAGTGTTTCAGAAATTGTTAATTTGTTTCAGAATTTAAAGTGTTTCAGAATTTGTTAAAGTGTTTCAGAAATTGTTAATTTGTTTCAGAATATGTTAAAGTGTTTCAGAAATTGTTAATTTGTTTCAGAATTTGTTAAAGTGTTTCAGATTTTTTAAATTTGTTTCAGAATTTGTTAAAGTGTTTCAGAATTTGTTAAAGTGTTTCAGAATTTGTTAAAGTGTTTCAGAATTTGTTAAAGTGTTTCAGAATTTGTTAAAGTGTTTCAGAATTTGTTAATTTGTTTCAGATTTTGTTAAAGTGTTTCAGAATATGTTAAAGTGTTTCAGAAATTGTTAATTTGTTTCAGAATTCGTTAAAGTGTTTCAGATTTTGTTCATTTGTTTCAGAATTTGTTAAAGTGTTTCAGAATTTGCTAAAGTGTTTCAGAATTTGTTAAAGTGTTTCAGAAATTGTTAAAGTGTTTCAGAATTTGTTAATTTGTTTCAGATTTTGTTAAAGTGTTTCAGAATTTGTTAAAGTGTTTCAGAATTTGTTAAAGTGTTTCAGAATATGTTAAAGTGTTTCAGAAATTGTTAATTTGTTTCAGAATTTGTTAAAGTGTTTCAGATTTTTTTAATTTGTTTCAGAATTTGTTAAAGTGTTTCAGAATTTGTTAAAGTGTTTCAGAATTTGTTAAAGTGTTTCAGAATTTGTTAGTGTTTCAGAATTTGTTAATTTGTTTCAGATTTTGTTAAAGTGTTTCAGAATATGTTAAAGTGTTTCAGAAATTGTTAATTTGTTTCAGAATTCGTTAAAGTGTTTCAGATTTTGTTCATTTGTTTCAGAATTTGTTAAAGTGTTTCAGAATTTGCTAAAGTGTTTCAGAATTTGTTAAAGTGTTTCAGAAATTGTTAAAGTGTTTCAGAATTTGTTAATTTGTTTCAGATTTTGTTAAAGTGTTTCAGAATTTGTTAAAGTGTTTCAGAATTTGTTAAAGTGTTTCAGAATATGTTAAAGTGTTTCAGAAATTGTTAATTTGTTTCAGAATTTGTTAAAGTGTTTCAGATTTTTTTAATTTGTTTCAGAATTTGTTAAAGTGTTTCAGAATTTGTTAAAGTGTTTCAGAATTTGTTAAAGTGTTTCAGAATTTGTTAAAGTGTTTCAGAATTTGTTAATTTGTTTCAGATTTTGTTAAAGTGTTTCAGAATTTGTTAAAGTGTTTCAGAATTTGTTAAAGTGTTTCAGAATTTGTTAAAGTGTTTCAGAATTTGTTAGTGTTTCAGAATTTGTTAAAGTGTTTCAGAATTTTTTAATTTGTTTCAGATTTTGTTAAAGTGTTTCAGAATTTGTTAAAGTGTTTCAGAATTTGTTGATTTGTTTCAGAACTATTTGTTAATGTGTTTTGCACCTCAGGGCCACCGTAGTAAAGATTGCTGATGAAATTTTAAACACAACCCGTTAACTGCTTCCAATCAAATGGCGAATAAACTACTCTGTAGGGTTCATGTATATAAGATCTGATTGTGATGAAGTCAGTGTGCCTCACCAGCCATGAACCTCACCGCACGTCACTGGTGGGAGGAAACCGGAGCACCCGGAGAAAACCCACGCATGCACGGAGAGAACATGCAAACTCCACCCAGAAAGGCCCCCGGCTGCTAAAGTCAATAAAAACTGAAGCCACTTTACACTTTATTACACCCAGTTAAGATAAAGGATCTATCAAACATTCAGATACAGGAAGTGATAACATCCAACAGCAGAAGCACAGCTCTGTTAGGCACTGACACCGAGACACGAGTTCAAGTCCTAAAATACATTTAAAATATCAAGTCATTATCTTTAGAGCTTCCAACATGACAGGTTTTTACAGGACCAACACCTTTGAGTGGACACACACACACACATTGTTACACAACCCCAGTGAACAACAGATACATGAAATGTTTTTGATTCATCTGAGAATCAACATGTTTACAAAATGACCTTCATCACATATTCTTTATGTTTGGCACTTAACAGCTTCCATACAATACACAGCTATGTTTCGTTTTTTATTTTTTTTAAATCAAACTTCAAAATAAAACCATTAAACAGATAAAAACATGTCTGTTAAACTGTAGATGAGACTAAACAACATATGATGGACAAACTTTATAAAACAAATCCTAAGTTTAATTCTAAAGGAAGTGATGAGACAACATTTACCGGTAGTCAGAACGCAGCTTGGACCGAAGTGGATCAGTCCCGGGCTCAAACAGAACACCACGGTCCAAAGCATCACAGATCCAGCCTTGACGGTACACCTGTCAAACGGTACCGCAGGTGTGAGGCGAGCTCAGGGAGGACAGACACCTCCCGTGGAGCAAAGGGCAAAAGCTAGCTTGATCTTGATTTTCAGTATGAGTACAGACCGTGAGACAGTACAGGCCTCACGGTCCAGGGCCTGACAGGAAGAGCTCAAGGGTGCTCCAGAAGGTATTTTTTATTTTTCTTTGTTTAAATTTGAGACATTTTAAAAAGAAACCAAACAAAGTTGTAGGAATTATGGTCCAAAAGACGCTGCAGCTCCCTCATATGGAAAAATACCACAGCTTTGCTCCTTTGAATTTTATAACTCTGGTACAGAAACCAGAACTGAACCACCTGAATTAGTTTGTGAGTTTGTTGTGTTGGAGCAGAAGAACAGGTCCTGGAGGAGAACCCAGTTCAGAAGAAACGACGCGCCCAGTCATCCTCTGTGATCTTTGCTGCCTTCGGACCAGCCATTAACTCACCAGTCACCAAACAAAGAGCTATCTACACCAACCCCAGAATGTCCCTTCAGGAACATCATCAAAATAAACCATTCTTTTTATCTTTTTGATTTTGTGAACATGTTGCCAAGTTTCATCTAAATAAAGCTGAAATGTAGCAAAGTCTTTAAAGAGCTGAAGCAGAACTTTGTGATGGGCTGATGAAGGGTTCAAACAACGGGACTTTCCACCTAACGCTGCAGCAACACAACCTGAACCTCCACTGACTCACACCTGTTTGGAAACAGACTCCAGCAGCCATCAGGTGAAAAGAAGGAACACAGACCCAGACCAGTGGTCATTCCAGATGTTGCAGGAGTTTCAGAGACATTGAGACGTTTATTTTCTGAACACAACGTCCCAGTGGCTTTTAAACCCCAAAATACATCAAAGACTGGTTCATCCCAAAGATCCAGTCCCCCGGCACAAACAGAGTAATATTGTGTATGTTGTTCAGTGTCAGGAGGGTGATCACTCTTATATTGGGGAAACTAAACAGCCACTGGCCAAAAGGATGGACCAGCACAGAAGATCAACATCATCATGGGGGCGGCCGTGGCGTAGTGGTGATGGCAGTCGTCCCCCGATCGGAAGGTTGGAGGTTCAAATCCCGATTCCCCACACCATGTGTCGTTGTGTCCCTGGGCAAGACACTTAACCCCGAGTTGCTCCCGGTAGGACTGGAAGGCGCCTTGCATGGCAGTCTGCCGCTACCGGTGTATGAATGGGTGGATGGTTGGTATTGTAAAGCGCTTTGGGGCTCCTCACAGGGGGCTGGAAAGCGCTATATAAATAAGCTCCATTTACCATCAGGTCAGGACTCTGCAGTCTACACTCATCTCCAGGTCAGAGGTCACTCTTTCAGGGATGAAGATGTTCACATCCTTGATAGAGAGGAACGATGGTTTGAGAGAGGAGTAAAGGAGGCCATCTTTGTGAAAAGAAACCGTCCATCATTAAACAGAGGTGGAGGCCTCCGGGTTCAACTGTCCCCCTCTTACAATGCTGTTATTGCTAGTATCACTCAGCCCTCTGTGAATAGCAAACAACCATCAGGGTGCTAATGATCCATCGTTAGGCTGATGGTCCTCCTTGATCATGTGAGCAGCTGGTTTCGGCGGTCAGCAGCAAACTGGTTGAAACTGGTTGAACCATTACTAGAAGGTGCTATTTATAGGACTGAGCTGAATACAGCATCTCAGACTGAGGAAGTCTTTCGGATGAAAGACAAAACGTTTCTACTTTATTGTTTTGTTTTGTTTTTTGAATGTCCAGAGGACCAGACTTAACTTTTTAAGATTCTAAGATGAGGTGTGTGTCATGTTTGTTTAACGTGTGCACAGAAAAGGAGGGGTACATAAGACATTTTACATTTATCTGGCAACCCTCATTGCACATGCAACATCAGCAGTTACATCCAAACTGGTGAATATACTAATATCTCTTTGTAATTGGATTTTATTAGTTTTGCTCCTTTATGCTGAAAAAGGGTGAGCAGCACAAAAACACTCTGCTCTCTGCCATTTATTGTTATTATCCATCTGAAAAGGGTCTTGCTCTTCCATCAACTTTAATGCAGCCCAAACAACAATGTGTACCCCCACAAGTATCAAAACGACCGGCTCGGCACCGGGATGCGTGCTATTACTTTTACCGGTATTTATTATTATTGTTTTTTTTGCATTTGGAGTTACCATGGCGATATAATTAGCAAACAAAGACACTATTTTTCTTGTTGAAAACACTAACCGAGCTCTGAACAGCTTCTAACTGCCACAGTGAGGTCACATGACCTAGAGTGAAGAGGTCTCTGAAAAAAAATACTGATTAACTTTGGAAGCCATTTTGGTTCAAGATGGCTGCCACAGCTATCTCAGAAAACTGAAAATGGACTAAAACTCAGTCTTTCTTTGAGATACTGAGCTGAAATTTGATATGGTTGTAGATGAGAGAGAGTTGTTATATATTCCTGATGCAAATTAAAAATCCAAGATGGCCACTTTAGCTAAAAGGGAAAAATACAATAACAGTTATCTTAATTTTTTTTTAGGTAGAATTTGATGTGGTGGTACCTGACAGCGATGCACAACACATTCTGAATTCAAATCTAAAAATGCAAGATGGTTAATTTCAAATAGCTATAACCAGTGGTTAATTTGAGCCGGATCCTGCCAGAACAAGATCTGGGAACTCTCTCATTATGACCGCTTGGATCTGGCAACTCTTTCATCGGATCCGCCAACTCTGCACCTAAAAGTCCAAAGTCATCACGCATTTTTATTTTGAGTATTTATTAAAAATACAACGAGAGGAGACGTTGCCCATTCTATTCAGGTGTTGTGCCAAAAAGTGATTCTCTGCCAAAAACTGTTCGGGTGAGATCGGAATCACTTTCTGGCACAACACCGGCCGCACCATGCTCCTGCTAGCAGACCGGACTGCATGTCCTGCGGGGAGCGTCTTCGTCCACCTTCAGCCATGGAAACACCCCCAGACCGCCTGCTGTTTGTGTTTCAGTTGGCTTACAAATGAAGCCCTGGCTATATCTCATCTGTTTTTAGAGCTATTCAGCTGAGATTTGGTAGCCGAGAATAATCCCTAATAGACTCTAATAGCAAATCAAAAATTCAAGATGGCTGCCTGAGCTAAAAAGGAAAAACACTATAAATCTACCAATTTTAGTGATATTTTGAGATATGTGGTGTGTTGGTAACTGAGAGTGAACACATAGTATTGTCAAATCAACATTTTAAAATACCCATGATGTGGCAGTCCTTGTCAAAGTTTCTCTCTAACTGTTGTTAGTGCAGAAAACCTTTGGACTGCAGCCACCTGTTTTGCAAATGTGCAACTTCACATTTCACATCTCCGTGGGGGGTTAACGACCGAATGTTTCACGTCGTGTAATTGATTGGCTGAACGTTTCAGGTCGTGTAATTAAATGGACGAACGTTTCACGGCGTGTAAGTGAACGGCTGAACGTTTCACGGCGTGTAAGTGAACGGCTGAACGTTTCGCATAATTCAGTTTGACCAAAAGTCTGAATGTGTTTGCAGTTGGGCTGCTTTTGCTTACATGTATATTTTTAGTTGTTTATTTGTTTACAAAGCTGCTTTAAAGGATAGACATTGTTAGATAAATAAACCAACACCTAAATAAATAATATAAATTTTTGAACATTGAACATAAATAAATGTTCAATCAAAAAATGAAAAGCTGTGTTGTTAGAACATCTGGTATCTGAAGACAAAATGCTCATAGAAGAGTTGGATTTGACCAAACAATGACTTGTCTCCTGTTCAACATCAAACGCTTTCAGTGTAAACCTCTGGCATGGTGGCAGGTGACATGCATTCTTTAAAGGAGACCAAATATTGGTCCTATAAATTTTTATGGTATGTCTGTGGGCTATCCAGACCATGTTCATTCAATTTAATGCACAAAATAATTCTTAGATAATAAAATATCCCCTTTTTAGTTGTGCCTTTTCTGACTTCCGTTCTGAACAGGCTGTTTATGATAATGAGCTCTGAAGGCCACGCCCTTCAAAAATCTGTTTACATTAACTCCGCCCTCCAAAGGGGACCCTGAGTCAGACCCAGAGGCAGACGCCATTTTGGGCAGGGCAAATGAGGCGCTGACGCGTCGCGTAGGCCGCTGAGAAACATCCATAAGTTCACCCTCCATGTTAAAAACTCTTCGTCTGACTCTTCGAAAACAAGCAATAAGGCTGCAGAGTAACACACTGGCTGCTAACTGCTATACACGCTCTCTCTAGCGGGGACCGCTTTTTTTACGGACCACATCCGGCGCTGAACGGATATGGTCCGTGAGCAGTCGTCCGGTTGATTTAAGAGCCCGTAAATAAGTTTTTTCGTTTTTACTGATAGATAATTAGTTATTAGCGGTACTGCATTTTAACAACAACGAAACATCGAACTCTGAGATGAACTCAGGAAAAACAACCGTGACGTCTTTTATACTGAAGTGGGTGGAGCATCACCAGGGGTTGCTAGGTGAGGGGCTGGACTCAGGTTGGGGTGGGTTGTCCTGGCGCTTGTGACATCACAAGCGCCAGGATTTGAAAACAAGACATTTATATCACTGAAAAATAAATATACTTAGAGTAAATATACCACTGGGTGCATTTTTTTGGCCCTAGGACTGTTTTTTTAAGAAGTACATAACCAAAGTTGAGTAAAAAAACATTAAAAAGTGAATTTTGCTGCATCTTTGGTCCCCTTTAAGGATTACTTTTTAATTCTACAGCTCCATGCTCACAAAACCAAAAGCTTACAGACAAACATTCTCAGAAAATGTTTCTACGAGCCAGAATCAGGCTCCTGGATTTGCAGGAAACTGGATCAAGATGGGTTCAGGGGGAACCTGGTGACCCCCCCTCAGTCAGGGTTTTGAAACGGACAGACAAGGTCTCCTCCTCTGGGTTTGGTGTGCGTTTGTATTCTTCCCTGGTCATCAGGTAACCAAGCACCCCCCCGTAGAGCACCAACAGGATCCCCAAGACATTGGCCAGCATGCCCTCAGGGGCAAACAGGGAGTAGGTGGACCTGGGAAAGAAGAAAGGATCAGAACTTAAAGAGGAATTAACTTTCCCCAAAATTAACTTTTTTTTAATCTGATAAACTCCCTAGAATGTGTGTAAAATGTTGTATAGCACTATGTCTGTGTTAATTTTCCTGTTTTGTGCGTATTTGTTCAAATCGGCAATATTTGGTCTAAAAACGTGTTTACACTAATCCTATGGGTTGAACTGTGATATTGCAGCCTAATTTTCTTATTGGTCAACGACTGTTCACTGTGACGTGTCTTCTCACTCTGTCATCACATACTCTGCTGGGTTAGCATAAAGGGGTTCAAGCAAAGCCACTCCCCAGCAGAGATCGGGATTTGGATTAGCAATAGCAACGTAGCATTAGCATTAGCATTGTGAGTGTGATGTTTCACTGCACGCTTAATAAACATATGTTTTGGAGCTGACGTCACTTTATTATTTAAACCGCACAATACACTTTCTCATCCAGCACAACCCTTCATTGCTCCGTTCGCTACACTTTTCCTTTCTGTCAATTACCCGCGCGCTTGCCATACACTCTCTCGCGGTGCGTTCACTGACAGTCTGTAACAAATGCACAGGCACCGCTGATCGATATCATTTTCAGGTTAGCAGTATATTTATTAGCCCAGGCTCAGGGCTGCTGTGCTCTAAGTCTCTCTCGGCTTCTGGTGAGGGAGGGGGTGAAAAAGTCCTCCACCTCACTAACGTAACTCTCCATGTTGCATAAATTATGCTAATGCTAGCTGCATGTCACAGTCTCTCGTCCTGGCCCCACCTCCTCCCCTCCTTTAGGCAGTGCCTCTTGGCACACCCACTTTGTTGCATTTTTTAAATCTTGTCTTGGGGCGGAGCTATCATTTCACTGTGGGGTAAGTTCCTCTTTAAGAGGTAGGACTGCATGGTTTGGGAGTAGCAAACTGCTACAGAAATGTGGAGATGTGTTTTGGGGTAAATTTTCTGAACTTCAGACCATCCCACACTGGATGGGACTGAACTTCAGCCCAAACCTCAATGAAAAACTGGTCATGTCCCACATCTGTAGGGTTTCTGGGTTTTCTCCTGTCTCTGACTGTTTCCTCATGCTTCCATTTCAGCTTTCATTTTCCCTCCTTGTGTTCAGCCCTTGTATCACCTGTGTCTAATGTTAATCAGAGTCAGAGAGTCAGAGAGTCTTTATTGTCATTTGCACCACATGTGGTACATGTGATGAAAACGAGATTATGTACACGGGGTCCCAGTTACATCCAACAACAAATGCAAGAGAAAAACAGTAATAACATCTAGAATTAACTAAGAGAAACATCAACTAGTAATACACTAAGCCCTAATGTAGTGGAAAAACATCATTATAAACAGCAGCACGAACATGAGTCTGTATGAGCAGATGGTCACAGATGAACACAGCAACAAGAAAACAGATCAGCATCAGCATGATGTGATATTTTGCAGTGTTTATTTTTATTTTATTTATTTATTCATGAGTCTAACAGCCTCAGGGTAGAAGCTGTTCCTCAGTCTAGTGGTTCTACATTTGATGCTCCTCAACCTCCGTCCTGAGGGGAGTGGGTCAAAGAGTGAGTGTGCTGGGTGAGTGAGTAATCACTGCAAGTGTCTGTTGTTTGTTCCAATCAGTCTGTATATGTATTCAGTTCCTCTGCTTCTTACCTTGTCTCGGGATTGTCCTTATGGTGTTGTGTTCTGCCTTCCGTCTTGTTACCTGTTCATTCTGTAAGTAAGCTATCCCGTCAGCGTTTTGATTTTGTTTATCATTAATTTGTTTAAACCTTCATGTCGAGCCTCCTATTATCCTCTTGCACTTGAGTTCAAACACTCCTGACAGCTGAACCTGATAGAATCCCGAGACCAAATTTGAACCCAGCAGGAAGATGACAACTTTGTTTGAGTTTTTGGTCCATGAGGCGATTAAAACTGCCCAAAGTGACAGAGAGAAGGAGGGGAGAAAGAAGACTCAATTTTGGAATACCTGCACTGAATCCGAAGGTGAATGGGTAGCCAGTGCAGGGAGGCCAAAACTGGTGTAATGTGCTCTCTATGGCCTGTACCAGTTAAAAATTGGGCTGCAGCATCTTGGACCAGTTGTAGATGTGCAATACAGTATAGGACTGACTGATTCCAAACAGAAGTGCATTGCAGTAATCAAACCTGGATTTTATGAATGCATGGATCACTGTCTCAAGATTATTTTTGGACAGTATGTACTTCAGCTAATGCCCCTTTTCCACTTACCGGCCCAGAGCGGCTCAGTCTGGTCCGGTCTGTTCCAGTTAGGATCGGCTCACATGTACGGTTTTGTCTCCATTCACTACTGCAGCCCTTCTGTGGGCGGGGTGTAGAATCTCACTCGTCCTACCACGTGGTGGCGGTAGTGTTACCTCAAGCTATTTACTAGCCACCACTAAACATTAGAAGAAGAACACCCTGCAGGACCTTGTCTCACCACCTGTTGGCGGTAATGTCCCTTGAGCTATTTAATGCTCTGATCTTACTTTTATTGCCTTTTCAGCTTGTTTTAAACCCCTGTGTTTTCCATTTTCTTTCTTTATAATAAAGATTATTCTCATATATGTACAAGGTTCCTGTTAACATTGCTTAACACATTGATCGCACTGCCCTGTAATCAGTTAAACTATTTTTACAGTAAGGTACAGATTAGGAATTAATTAGGTTTCAATTGGCCCTGTAATATTAAATGTTTGTATTTCATTAAATTTAAACGGTAATATTTTGTCAGGGATAATTCAAAGTCAAATGCAAATGGATAATTTGGTTTAAACTGTCCCATAAACATTAAAAGCATGTTTCTTTAAACGTAAAAACAAAGTATTAATAATTAAATGTTTGTTGATCAGGAAACTCGTTTGGGCATCCAAGAACAGCTTCATCGGGGTTGATGGCGACGTCTGTGCATCCTTGGAAAAGCTGCTGCACTACTCATGCACCCACAACCCGACATCAGGATGGATGGATGGATGGGTTCATGTTGACATCTGTGCATCCTTGGAAAAGCTGCTGCACCCACAACCCGACATCAGGATGGATGGATGGATGGATGGATGGGTTCATGTTGACATCTGTGCATCCTTGGAAAAGCTGCTGCACCCACAACCCGACATCAGGATGGATGGATGGATGGATGGATGGGTTCATGTTGACGTCTGTGCATCCTGGCAAAAGCTGCTGCACTACTCATGACACGACATCAGGAAGGATGGATGGATGGATGGATGGAGGGCTGTTCAAATCTAATAATCTTTTTCTTATGATTCTTTAAAGGTCAAATGCAAATGGAAAATATTCTTAACTTCCAGTATGTTTTTAAACAAACACTATACTGTACACACTTAACATTGTAAAATATGTTTAGGAAATTATTGTTCAATGACACCACTTAAGAAATAAAATGTTTATTATGAAAACTAAGAAGTGAAAAAAGCACAAAAATAAATACTGCATCCACCTAAATGATTTTTTTCCTGTTGTCTCATGGGCTTCCTCCAGAAGACACAAGTTGATAAATTCTGGTGTTGACTTCTTCGTCTTAACTGTAAAAAAAAGAAAAACATGGTTACCGGTAATTCAGTCTAGAAACTGTTTTATATGTAGATATATTTTATAAGATATATGTAAGATATATATACATATATCAAATATCTCAGAAACCACAAAGCAGATATTTTTCAAACCAACACAGTGTAATCACTACATGTTTATGTGCATACTGTAAGCTGTTGGAGTTATTTGAATTAAAATTCGATTTTTTATAGACATAAGTGTGTCGACCTAGCTTTTTTTTTCTACTAGTATTTAACACATATCTTATATCTCAGAAACCACAAAGCAGATATTTTTCAAACCAACACAGTGTAATCACTACATGTTTATGTGCATACTGTAAGCTGTTGGAGTTATTTGAATTAAAATTCGATTTTTTATAGACATAAGTGTGTCGACCTAGCTTTTTTTTCTACTAGTATTTAACACATATCTTATATCTCAGAAACCACAAAGCAGATATTTTTCAAACCAACACAGTGTAATCACTACATGTTTATGTGCATACTGTAAGCTGTTGGAGTTATTTGAATTAAAATTTGATTTTTTATAGACATAAGTGTGTCGACCTAGCTTTTTTTTTCTACTAGTATTTAACACATATCTTATATCTCAGAAACCACAAAGCAGATATTTTTCAAACTAACAAAATGTAATCACAACATGTTCATGTACATACTGTAAGCTGTTGGAGTTATTTGAATTAAAATTCGATTTTTTAATAATTTATTTTCGAAGCACATGTGACAGGTTTGGAATTAGTCAAAACAAATCAATTTAAATCCAGCAGATTTGACCACAACGTGACATTATTAAGGACTTCCAAAAAAGCTAAGTCTGGTCCTCTGGACATTCAAAAAACAAAACAAAGCAAAAAAACTGTAGAAACGTTTCGTCTTTCGTCCGAAAGACTTCCTCAGTCTGAGAAGCTGTGTTCAGCTCAGTCTTATAAATAGCACCCTCCCACAGTGGATCAACCAGTTGGCTGATGACAGCCGAAACCAGCTGCTCACATGATCAAGGAGGACCATCAGCCTGACGATGGATCGTTAACACCCTGATGGTTGTTTGCTATTCACAGAGGGCTGAGTGATACAGGTAGTCCCCGACTTACGAGCGAGTTCCGTCACTAGGGGGCGCTCGTATGTCAAAAATTCGTAAGTAGGAACACATAGTAAAAAAAATATATATCTTTTTTTGTACTTTTTTTTTTGTTTTTTTTTTAAATAAATGAATACATGTACAGTACTGGACAGTCACCAAGCACTTAGCCTATCCTAACACAGTTTTTAAAGATGAAGGAATAAGTTGAATTGTCTCCCTTTCACATAAAGGGAGCAAGCTCCCTATGGAGCCTGCAGGGAGGAGGGAGACAATTCAACTGATTCCTTCATCTTTAAAAACTGTGTTAGGATAGGCTAAGTGCTTGGTGACTGTACAGTACTGTACATTTATCTATTTATTAAAAATATACAGTATATACAGTATTTTTATTTTTTATTGTTTTTTATTTATAAATAGATAAATGTACAGTACTGTACAGTCACCAAGCACTTAGCCTATCCTAACACAGTTTTTAAAGATGAAGGAATCAGTTGAATTGTCTCCCTCCTCCCTGCAGGCTCCATAGGGAGCTTGCTCCCTTTATGTGAAAGGCAGACAATTCAACTTATTCCTTCATCTTTAAAAACTGTGTTAGGATAGGCTAAGTGCTTGGTGACTGTCCAGTACTGTACATGTATTCATTTATAAAAAAAAAAAAAAAAAAAAATATTATTATTATTATTTTTTTTTTTTTATGAGATGCATGCTCGTAAGTCCGGGACCTCGTAAGTCAGAGCGCTCGTAAGTCGGGGACTACCTGTACTAGCAATAACAGCATTGTAAGTGGGGGACAGTTGAACCCGGAGGCCTCCACCTCTGTTTAATGATGGACGGTTTCTTTTCACAAAGATGGCCTCCTTTACTCCTCTCTCAAACCATTGTTCCTCTCTATCAAGGATGTGAACATCTTCATCCCTGAAAGAGTGACCGCTGGCCTGGAGATGAGTGTAGACCGCAGAGTCCTGACCTGATGATGTTGATCTTCTGTGCTGGGCCATCCTTTTGGCCAGTGGCTGTTTAGTTTCCCCGATGTAAGACTGATCACAGCCCTCCTGACACTGAACAGCATACACAATATTACTCTGTTTGTGCCGGGGGACTGGATCTTTGGGATGAACCAGTCTTTGTCGTAATGTATTTTGGGGTTTAAAAGCCACTGGGACGTTGTGTTTAGAAAATAAACGTCTCAATGTCTCTGAAACTCCCGCAACATACGGAATGACCACTGGTCTGGGTCTGGGTTCCTTCTTTTCACCTGATGGCTGGCTGGAGTCCTGTTTGGGTTTCTTCTCTGCTTTCAGGAAGGCCCAGTTAGGATATCCACATTTCTCTAGAGCCTGTTTTGTGTGTGATTTCTCCTTCTGTCTGGCTGCTGAGTTAGTGGGGACGCTGTCTGCTCTGTGGTACAGAGTCCTGATGACTCCTAACTTGTGCTCCAGAGGGTGATGGGAGTCAAACTGTAAATACTGAATGTCCAGAGGACCAGACTTAGCTTTTTTGGATTTTTCTACCTGGATTATTGAGCATGCATCAGGGTATTAAGGACTTGTTAACCTGAGGAACCCTCGTGGTATAAAGCCAGCTATGAAATATATTTTTTAAGCTTTTATTTAGCTACATTTAAAAGAAAGAACGCCGATCGACCCCACCCGCGCGTGCATGTGATGTGCACGTGTCGACCTACTTTGTTAAATCCAGCTGATTTGACCACAACGTGAAATTATTAAGGAACTGTTAAGCTCAAGCACCCTCTTGATATAACGTCAGCTATGAAATATATTTTTTAAAGCGTTTATTTAGCTACATTATAGAAATAAAGACGGCTCACGTGCGCGCGCGGGGGCGCGCGTGCACATGGCGAAACTACTTTTTTAAATCCTGCCGTTTTGACAACAACGTGAAATTATTAAGGAATAGTTCGGCTTAAGACACATGTTTGCTATAATTTTAAATACAAATAATTGTTTTTACCGTGTTAATCTTGTAAAGTCCTTCGGTGTTTGCTCCCTCGCGGCAGCCACTTCCTCAAACTCAGTCCAGCCTCCTCCTCACGGTTCGGGGCCAGCCGGCCTCGGCCCTGCTCTGAGATGAGTCCGGAATCTTGGCGCGGCGCCGCACATCTGTGAGGTGGAAATGCTGTCCAACGCGCGTTTGGCACGCAAATATGACGTCACATCCGACCCGGGCCACCAAGTGGAAAAGGGGCATTAGACAACTGCCTCAGCTGGAAAAAGAACAGGATTTAATTATCATGTTTACATGACTGTTAAGTTTCAAGGAAGGGTCCATTATCACTCCCAGATTAGTGACTTTGTTTCTCTAATGGAGCTAGAGAGAAAAGGTCAATGCAGTGGTTCATGAACGTGCCATTGGGATGGAACAACATGACTTCAGACTTCTTCTCATTGAAACTTAAGAGGTTTAAAGCCATCCAGTCCTGAATGTCAGCCAGGCAGTCAAGAAGAGGTTGAATAGAGCATGTGCCTCTGTGCCTCAGGGGGAAGTAAATTTGACAGCCATCTGCGTAGAAATGAAAGGGTATGTTGTGTTTGCATAAAATAGCACCTAGTGGCAGCTGGTATAAAGAAAATAGAAGGGGACTGAGGATGGACCCCTGCAGTACCCCTCAGTGAAGCGCTGCTGATGCTGAACTGAAATATTTGATATTGACACAAAATGTTCTGTCAGAGAGGTAGGAGGACCTAAACCATTTGAGGGCTGACCCTGTGATGCCCACCCACAGCTCCAGCCTAGAAATGAGGATCCCATGGTCGATTGTGTCAAAAGCAGATGTATGGTCCAATAAGACAAGCAACACAGAATCACCTGCATCAGTGGCTAGGAAAATGGCGTTAAAAACCTTCTGTAGAGCAGTTTCAGTGCTGTGGAGAAATTTGAAGTCAGAGTGGAATAACTCTAGCGTGATCCTCCAAGAAACATTTAAACTGAAACTCAACTATTTTTTTTCAGTAGTTTAGAGATGAATGGGAGTCTGGAGACAGACTGGAAGTTGTCTGACTGGAAGTTTCATACAGCTGGAGAGGACGCTGGCGTGATGTTGTGATGTCGCCGCTTCTCCACGCTAAAAAGTTATTTTACTGTTGCTATTTTTTTGGACATTTTTTGGAATTTTTTTTGGACATTTATCTGGTCTTATTTTGTTCAGTGGTTTTTTTTAATAAGGACTTTACGGACAGTTTAGTTGGCACTTCCTAACCGGAATCTGAGCTGTCTACCTCCTGTCAAACTCCAGCACGAACTTGCTTCAAGAACTACGTAGCTGCAATTATTGTTTCACTTACCTGCTGCCTGTCAACCTCCTGTGTCATCTGGACTGTTCTGGACTTTCTCCTGTGCTCCCCTTCAAGATATGCTCAACCAAGTTACATCTCACTGCTTCTTGGTTATTTCTTTCGGAGCCGTGAGTCTGCTGTTAGCGGCTAGCTCTGTGCTAGCTTCCCCCGGCTTGGCGGGCGCGATGTTGACATACTCCGCTTCGTAGCTGCTTGGACTTAACAACTGCTCCATTCCACCTTCTGTTTCCACCATCAAACAACTGGGACTTCTGCGTAGACCTCGTTACATCCACAGAAGCTCTCGAAAGATATCCATCTATTCTGGGCAAGCTAGCTCTGAATTGATCCAGTGTATCTGGTCCAAGAGACGTGTCGCACCTCGATTACGTCATCAGAACGCTGCGTCTGTAGTCCCTTGTAGTCCATTGTGCACGGAGTGGCAAGGTAAACGTGGAGTGGACTTCAGTCTGCTTAAACCGGTTCAAAAGGCTTCTACACCAACTGGTATTAAATTAGAGCTTTTCAATGTGCAGTCACTATCCAACAAATCATGTCTAATTCATGATCACATTCTGGAGAAGAACTTGGACCTCATGTGTCTTACAGAAACTTGGCATCAACCAGATGTGTACAGTTCTCTAAATGAAGCTTGTCCCTTTGGATACAGTTATCTGCAAAGAGCCCGCAGCACTGGCCGCGGTGGTAGTCTGGCTGTAATCTACCGCAATAATTTTAAATAGTCACATCTGGCTTCTCGGGACTTTTCCTCTTTTGAAAGTTTGGCCTTCAACCTTAAAGCCCCACTCCTGATGAATGTTATATTGATTTATAGACCTCCCAAACCGCATGTTTCATTTAACTCAGAGATGCATGACCTCCTCACTTTTTCTGCACCTCCCCTGTGAAAACTATTTTTCTTGGCGATTTAAATATCCACATGGACAATTCCTCTTCCCCTCTGGCAACAGATTTTAAGTCTCTTTTGGACTCTCTCAATCTCACCCAACATGTGGACGCCCCTACGCACAACAGGGGGCATACTCTGGATTTGGTGATTACAGACACTGTACTCATCAATAACTTATCTGTGACCTGGGTGTCTCGGACGACAGTGTCATCTCTCTGGAAGTACCTTCAACTTCGCCTGCTTCAAACCCAAAACGACCTATCCAGTTCCGTGACTTTAAAAACATTTCCCCTGATGTTCTGTCCGTTGATCTTCAAGCCCTGACCGTTGTCAATCATTCATCTGCAAATGACTCTGTGGATTACTACAACAAATCTCTCCAAGAGCTTCTGGACCTACATGCTCCCTTGAAGACAAGACTGGTGTCTTTCTCCCGTTCAGCCCCCTGGTACACTGGTGAGCTACACAGGATGAAGGCAACTGGCCGTGCTATTGAGAGATTTGTAAAATCATCTGGTCTCTCTGTACATAAGCAGGCATACAAAGAACATCAGAAAGCGTACGCCTATTCTCTTAAAGAAGCACGCTCCAAATATTATTCCAACATCATCAACACCTGCCCTGGAAACTCTAAACAGCTCTTCTCCACAATAACTCATCTGCTTAATCCCATTAAACAAACTCCTGAGGAATCTGTTCAAAAATGCAACCTGTTCCTTTCATCATTTAAAAACAAAGTTGACACTATCAGATCTCAGCTCCACAACCTCCCTGATCTTCATTTCCTATCTACCCGTCTGCATTCTGGGTCCCTGCTCAGCTTTGATGAAGTTGGTCAGAGTGAGGTGGAGTCCATCATCAAGAAAATGAAGCCTTCATCCTGCGCCCTTGATCCCTTCCCCTCGTCTCTCATAAAATCCAATCACTCTGCAATAAGCCCATTAATAACACAAATAATAAATAAGTCTTTACAATCTGGTCATGTTCCACTGCCTCTAAAAACTGCCATCATTAAGCCTCTTCTGAAAAAATCTAATTTGGATCCTGACATTTTTTCTAATTACCGCCCAATTTCCCACCTCCCATTTCTGTCTAAAGTGCTGGAAAAAGCAGTTGCTGCTCAGCTGCAGGGCCACTTACAGCAACACTCTTTATATGAGAAGTTCCAGTCTAGATTCAGAGTAGCTCACAGTACTGAGACTGCACTGCTGAGAGTTACCAATGATGTCCTCATGGCTACTGACACTGGTTCTCCCTCCATCCTTGTCCTCCTTGACCTCACTGCAGCTTTCGACACTGTGGACCATAGTATCCTCCTCCACCGTCTTCATGTGGAGGTCGGTCTCTGTGACACTGTCCTGGACTGGTTCAAATCTTTCCTCTCCAATAGGCTGGAATGTGTTAGTCTTGGCAATGCCACTTCCCAGACAGTCGGTGTCTCCTGTGGTGTCCCTCAAGGGTCAGTTCTGGGGCCCCTGCTGTTTTCCCTTTACATGCTGCCTTTAGGTCAAATTATTAATCAGTTCAACATTTCTTTTCACTGCTATGCCGACGATACACAGCTTTACATCAGGACTGGAGCATCCTCATCATCCCCATCTCCATCTTCACTCACTGCCCTCTCTACCTGCCTGGAGGAAATAAGGGCATGGATGAATCAGAACTTTCTTCAATTAAACTGCTCCAAGACTGAGGCCATACTGATTGGCACCCCTCACCAGGTACAAACATCAACTTTAACAACAATCTCCTTTTCTGGACAAGACATCCCCCTCTCCACCTCTGTTACAAATCTTGGAATAAAAATGGACTCTCATCTTACATTTGAAAATCACATTAAGCATCTGTTTAAAACCTGCTTCTTCCATCTTCGAAACATCTCCAGACTTCGCCCATCTCTAACTTTTTCTGATGCTGAGAAACTCGTCCATGCCTTTGTCTCCTCCAGGCTCGACTACTGCAACTCCCTGTTTATTGGAATCCCTGGCAAAAATCTTCAGAAGCTTCAATATATTCAAAACAGTGCAGCAAGGATTTTATTGAGAGCTCGTAAATTTGAACATATTACACCCATTCTCCATAACCTCCATTGGCTTCCTGTCACCTACAGAATTCAGTACAAAACTGCTCTCATTACACACCAATGCTTACACGGAACTTCACCTGACTATCTAAAGGACATTCTTGCACCATATTCATCCACCCGGTCTCTACGGTCACAGAACAGTAATCTACTTCACATTCCACGAACCAAATTAAGGACCATGGGAGACCGGGCATTCTGTGTGGCTGCCCCCGCCTATAGAACTCCCTCCCTGTCTACCTGAGAGCTCCACAGTCACTGGTTGACTTTAAAAATGGCTTAAAGACTTTTCTTTTTTAAGCAAGCCTACTCTGCCTCCACATGATTTTATCTTTGATCTTAGTTGATATTATTATTGATTTTACTTGTTTTATTTGATTTTTGCTTTTGTTGCACTTTGTAGCATTTTGAGATTTTTATTAATGAAAAGTGCATTATAAATTAAATTCATTATTATTATTATTATTAAGTTGGACACGGCTGAGGGGTCAAGGTTAGATTTTTTTCAGGAGAGGCTGGACAGCAGCATGTTTAAAAGTTTTTGGCACCACACCTGAGGATAAACTGCTGTTCACAATAGCGAGAATAGAAGTACCCAGAGTAGGAAAAACCTCCTTTAGTAGTCGAGGGGGGACCACATCAAAGGGGGAACCAGATGGCTTCATGTTGTACATTACCTGCTCCAGTGAAGACAAAGAGATTAACTCAAAGTGATCAAATACAGCTGCACATTGAGATTGGATGGATGGATCATGAGCAGGTGGAGAACTGAGTGCCCGGGTGTTCGCAACTTTTTCTAAAAAGAAATGGAGGAAGTTTTCACACAGTTCAGTTGAGGCTTCCAGAGGTGAAGGCTCACTGAGGTGTAGAACTGTGTTCAGGGTGGAACAAATAACTCAGGGGGTTGTGGGAGTTGGAGACAATTATATCAGAGAAGAATTTAGATTTAATAATAAATAATAAAAATAATTAATTCAACTTATAACGCACTTTTCATTAATGAAAATCTCAAAGTGCTATTTAGATTTAGCAGCTTTAACTGATTTCTGATAATGACGCCAACTCTCCTTTAACATTTGAAAAGAAACCTGCAGCCCGTCTTTCCTTCATATGCGCTCTGCTCTCCTACACTGCTGTCTAACAGCTTGAGTGATGTCATTAAAGGTATTGTGACATGATGTTGGAACTATGCATAAAGTGGTACAACATATATATGTTGTATCATTCAACTATGTTTATTTTTTACAAGCAAAATGATAAATCAATGAAAATTTGTTTCAAAGTGATTTTAAACTTGGCGCCGTGTTTCGTCACGGGAAATCTGGGTACTTCCGCATGCGACGTCCTGTGACGTAGGGACATGTAGCAGTATGCGGCTATTAGAACGCAGTTTCGTTTTCTTCAAGATCGCCATTTTTTTTGGTAAAACTTGAAAAATGCTGGTACGTTGTGTCGCATTTGGGTGTTCTAATATTGCCAGTGAACAAGTGAGCCTTTTCACTTTCCCAAAAGATGAAAAACTTCATCAAGAATGGACAAAACAGGACTTCCGGTGAGCACGGCAAACAAGATGGCAGCGGGTTAGGGTCTCTCCGCTCCCCGATGTGACACTTTGTTGGATATCCCAGGTGGGGAGCTTCTATTTTGTGCCATTCACCTTCCGCTGCGTTGCACAACTAATTTTTGTCCTTTTTGGAAGTGGATTAAGCCATTTAAGCCCACGATGCCCACCTCGAGATCGAAGGGTGCAGCAGGCCGCATGTCCACCTGCGGCAGCCCACAACGTTGAGACGAGCACGATGACGCAACTCCTAACTTGGCGACTTTATTCACTGAAGTTGCTAAAATGAGCAATTTGCTACAAAGTGTGGCTGCTGATGTAACAACAATTAAGCAGACGGCGTCTGAGCTGAGTACGACGATGACTGCAATGCAAGAGAGGCTGATGGAGGCTGAGACACGTGTCTCGCAACTGGAGGACACTTCGGAGCAGCTGCGAGCGACGGACGCTGAGAGAAGCAAGCTGTTGGAAGTTCTGCGGGACCGTGCCCAGGCTCTCGAAAATCACAGTAAGAGGAATAATGTGAGAATTATCGGGCTAAAAGAGACTGTTGGCAACGCTGGGACACTTTCGAGCTGTGTTAAGAACATGCTGGTGGAGGGGCTGGGGCTGCGAGATGATGCAGAGTTCGAGATCGAACGAGCCCACCGGGCCTTAGCGCTGCAGCCCGACCCGAACCGACCGCCGAGGCCGGTGTTGGTACGTTTCCTGAGGCAGTCGGCGAGGGATAAAGTAATTGCTGCAGCTAAAGAGAAGCGCGGGTTCAAGTGGAGTGGATGTCGACTGTCTGTGTTTCCTGACATGACCAAAGAGCTGGCGGAGAAGAGGAAGGCGTTCACAGCTGTGAAACGAAAGCTGCAGGAGCGTAGCGTTAAATACACCCTGGCATTCCCGGCGACACTGCGCGTGAGATGGAAGGGCAAAAATATAAGTTTCAGCTCGGCAGGAGCAGCAGAAAAGTTCTTCAACGAGGAGGAGGAGGAGAACGAGCGGGAGGAGAACCCTGGTGCGACGGCCTGATGTTTTTATTAGGAGCTTCCCACAAGATGCTGAATTTGACTGAGGGGAGAGAGACACCACCACCTGCCATCAGGGAGGAGTAAAGAGGAGGAGAGCAGAGCTCCACGGACCAGATAAGATTTTGGTTTAAGTTTATTTTACCCTGAGCTGCACTAGGCAGCTCCAACAGGGTTGACTTTAAGTTTTAGGATGGCTTTTTTGTGTTTTCACTGTTTTTTGTTTACATACTGGATGGTTTTCTTTTTTCCAGGTAAACTGTTTTATTTTTGGCTGGTTGCACTCTCATGTCAGGTCCTCACCCCAGGGAACAGGGATTTAAAGATGTTCAAAATGTATGTACACAGGTGTAAAAGTAATAATGTGTAATCTGTAATGACGCAAAATATTGACTTATTTAAAGACAAATCAAGCAGATATAATATTTCTTCAAGAGACTCACCTGAATGAAGGGGAAGAGGTGAAGTTTAAAATGGGCTGGGTTGGTCATATTTTTCATAGCTCTCTTTCTAGTGCTCGAAACGGGGTAATTATTCTTGTTAGGAAAAATATTAATTTCTCATTTATAAAACAAGTTAAAGACTCGGAGGGACGAATGATATGTGTCCAAGCAATGATATAGGGAGAAAATGTGACACTTTGTAACATTTATCCACCAAACATGGAGGACCCTCACTTTTTTCATAAGGTAAATAGTGTCTTGGGGGAAATGCCAGGGCAAATAATTTTGGGCGGTGATTTCAACGAAGTAATGGATCCTTTTATAGACAAGAGTGCATTCAAAGGTTCGCTTAGCTCTAAAGGAAGAGATGCAGTTCATATGTTAAATGAAGACATGGGCCTAGCCGATGTATGGAGGCTAATGAACCTTGCTAAAAGGGAATATACTTTCTACTCTCACTGTCATAAATCTTATTCTAGGATTGATCTATTTTTAATTTCAAAGCTCATGATACATAATGCATTAAGTTGTGATATAAAAACTATTGCACTGACTGACCACGCAGCTGTTGAACTCGGTTTAAAACTAGGAATGGGGAATGCGAGGGGCTCAAGGTGGAGAATGAACGTTTCCCTCTTACAAGATAAATCCTTTAAGGAGTTGCTGGGGGAGGATCTAAAACACTTCTTTGAAATAAACATTGGCAGCACAGAGCATATTCAAACGGTTTGGGAAGCCTCCAAGGCTTATGTGAGGGGCAAACTTATAGCATATGCTTCAAAAAAGAAAAAAGACAGCCAACAAAAAAATTCAAGAATTGGAAAAGGAGATCAAATTTAAGGAAAACAACTTAGCAAAGCAATATGATGACTTACTGTATCGAGACATTTGTGGGCTTAAATTTCAGCTAAATGAAATTTACAACAAGAAAGTGGAATATTCCTTGTTTAGGCTTAAAACTACATTTTATGAGGGAGGGGAGAAAACTGGGAAGTTATTAGCAAGACAAGTTAAAAAGGAGGATTTTTCTAATACTATCCCTGCTATAAAACAAGGTAATAAATTAGTAACCTCACCAAAAGACATAAATAATGTGTTTAAACAGTATTACGGAACATTATATACGTCCACGATGTCTACTGAGATGGACCAGAGAGGGAGGGATCTTTTCTTCTCTAAACTTGATCTTCCTAGGTTACTTGAGGAACATGTGAAGGGGCTGGAAGCACCAGTAGCAGAGACAGAAATTAGGAAAGCTATTTTGATGATGAAGGCAGGGAAATCACCCGGCTATGATGGTATCCCCGCAGAATATTATAGAACATATATTGACATTCTGGCCCCAGTGTTACAAAAAGTGTATCAGGAAACTTTTGAGAGAGGACAGTTTCCCCCTACTTTCAACGAAGCATTAATTTCTCTAATCCCAAAAAAAGATAAAGACAGTACAGATCCATCAAATTATAGGCCCATCAGTTTGCTTAACGTAGATTGTAAAATATTAACCAAGGTGTTGGCTTTACGCTTGCAACGAGTCCTTCCCAGCATTATACATCAAAATCAGACAGGCTTTATGAAAAACCGTTCCTCTTCCGATAATATGAGAAAATTGATGCATTTGATGTGGCTGAGCCAGTCAAAAGATGAACCAATAGCTGCCATCTCCTTAGACGCTGAGAAAGCATTTGATAAGGTGGAATGGGACTTTCTTTTCTCGGCCTTGTCCAATTTTGGATTTGGACCCCATTTTACTAATTGGGTTAGAATTTTGTATAAGGAACCAAAGGCTGCAGTAATAACCAATGGTATTATTTCACCTTTCTTTGAATTATCACGGGGGACCCGGCAGGGGTGCTCTCTCAGCCCTTTGTTATTTAATATATTCATAGAAACTCTGGCAGTGGGTATCAGGGCAAATAAGGACATTAAAGGAGTATACATGGGTCAACAAGAACACAAACTGCTTCTCTACGCAGACGATATTTTAGCACTCATCACCCATCCACTTACATCCTTGCCATATCTGATGGACACCATACAGTCATTTTCAGAGGTGTCGGGATACACAGTAAATTGGACTAAGTCAGAGGCCATGCCATTATCTGCTTTATGTCACTCAAATATGGTGGAAAATTTTAAATTTAAGTGGACACCTAAAGGTATGAAATATCTGGGTATTAGACTTAGTAGGGATCTGGAAGAATTACCTTTACTAAATTTTAATCCGGTGTTGTCAAAAATTTAAACAAATTTTGAAAAGTGGGAAAAGATTAAATTAACTTTGTGGGGTAAGATTAATATTATTAAAATGATCACCACCCCTCAGTTTAATTATTTGTTAATGATGCTGCCCGTTACAATCCCGCCAGACATTTTTAAAAGGTATGAAAACTTGATTAAGTCTTTCTTGTGGGGAGATAAAAGAGCAAGAATAAAACTAGATAAATTATATGCCCCTAGAGAAAAGGGTGGTCTAGGACTCCCAGATTCAAAACTTTATTATTTGTCATTTGAAATTATTCAATTAGTTAAACACTGGGAGGAACCTGTGAACGGGCAGGAATGGATATGCATTGAAACTGATGTTTGTTCACCATTCCACCCAAGACACAAACGGTCTCAAAAGACTGACACAACAAATCCGGTTCTTATTCATTCTAGTGAGGTTTGGTCAAAAGTCCATAGAATGTTAGAGCTTCCACATCAGGTACAGACATATTTCATTTCATTCAAATTTATTTGATCAAGGACAGTACAATAAACAATGTTACATGTTAAAAACGAAGCAACCGTTGTCTTGCACAAAGGTTTTCTAGCCACAGGCTAATTTGCAAACCCAGTCCTTGGTTGGACTTTTCTATAAAAACAGCTAAAATAAAATTAAAATTTAATTAAGATTAAACAGTTCCCTATATAAAAACATCTAAAATAAAATAAAAATTTAATTAAGTTTAAATGGATTAAACAGTTCCCTCACACACACAGCTGCTCCTCTGTCCCCATAGGGTTCAGTGTTCACAGAGTTGGTTTTGTTTCAACCATTTTTTCACCTGTGAATTAAAAACTCTAAGATCAGTCAATGTTTTTATTGCTGATGGTAAACTGTTCCAGATATGAGGACCTTTAAATGAGAAGGAGCATTGACCAAATGATGTTTTGTATTTTGTAGGTTTACAGTCTCCATCAACTGCACCTCTTGTTGCAACTCCTGAGCTGCTGACTTTTAAAATCATTCTGCTCACCAGCTCAGGGACAAGACCATTAATACATTTAAAAGTTAATTTTAAACAAGAAAATTTTAAAAAATTGTCAAAGCTTAATAGGTTATATTTATCAAGTATTTTACAGTGGTGCCACTTCAATGGTTTTTGGTCTAGAACTTTCAGTGCTTGTGAGTACAACATCCTCATAGGTTTTAAAGCCGATTGAGTTGCGTGGCTCCAGACAGTGACACAGTATGAGAAATGAGACATAATCATGGCATGAAGGTACAACTGAGCAGATTTTCCACATAAACAAGATCTTATAAGACGAAAACAATTTATATTTGTCTTAATGGTTTTAAACATTTTCCTAATGTGAGCCTCAAAGTTAAGGTGGGAATCTAAAATGACACCCAGATATTTAAACTCTTCCACTTTTTGGATTTCCTTTTGATCAATCACAATTGAAAAGTTACAGACTTTACGCCGGATAGTGAAACACATTGAGACTGTTTTGTTGCAGTTCAGAGTCAAACAGTGATTCTTAAACCACTGAGACACTCCCTCCATCTCCCTGTTCAGTATCTCTGCTGCCTGTTGTGGAGTCTTTGCAGATACATAGATGATGGCATCATCTGCATACATCTGGCATTTGGCGTATTTGCAACTGTCCGGTAAGTCGTTGATGTATAAACAGAAAAGCAATGGACCCAAAATGGAACCCTGTGGAACTCCCATGGTACATGTTTGGGGGCTGGATTTCATCCCATTAACTTTGACGCACTGTTCTCTATTTTTTAGATATGATCTAAACCAGCTGATTGCTAACTTGGAGAAGTTATACGTACTGAGTTTATGTAGGAGCATGTCATGATTCACTGTATCAAAGGCTTTTCTCAAGTCCAGGAACACTGCTCCAACTACCTTACCATCATCTAAAGATCTTTTAATATTGTCTGTAAGGTAGGAGGTAGCCAGTTCTGTTGAGTAACCATCCCTCTGGAATAATCCTACTATATCTATTGGTAAACAACCTGTGTTTTGGGGGCAGTGGCATTCACGTGGCATACACACCATCGGTGACCTGTATAAAGATGGACAATTTATGTCCTATGAGGAGTTGACTCGTACATTAGAACTGGAAGGCAGAGCAAACCTATGGAAATATTTACAGATGAGACACTGTGTGACCGCCAAAATCAAAGACAGTGTAGAAAATAAGATTTTAGATTTTATTAGGTTGCCACGTGATCGCCACACGACCTCTCGGTTTTATAAACTCTTAAGTAGTAGTTTGAGTGGTGAATCATTGAATATCAAACTTATTTGGGAAAGAGATTTGAAAATCGAGTACACAAAGGAAGAATGGCTGGAGGTTCTATCAGGGAGCGGTAAATATGTGAAAGAAGCCCGAAGTAAATTCATACAGTATAAAGTGTTGCATAGATATTATCATACTCCTACCAGATTGCACAGAATGAAACTAATGACGGACAATTTGTGTTGGAAATGTAAAAAAGAGGTGGGAACATATTTACACTGTTTTTGGGAATGTCCTCTGATTACGCCTTTTTGGACTGAAGTCTTGAAGGTTCTGAGTGCATGGTTTGGCTCAGAAGTTCCCCGGACCCCAGAACTGTGTTTACTGGGAGACAGATCTCAAATGCCGGACATACCCAAAGGAACCCTTTCAGTTATTATGGTCGGGCTTGTGATAGCATCCAGGATCATCTTAAAACATTAGAAGACCATAAAGCGCCCTGAAATCAATGATTGGATTAAATCAATGACTGACACAGCTTCTTATGAGGTCATGCTCAGTAGCTTGAAAGGAAACAGACAGAGATTGGGACAGTTTTTGGGACTCACTAAAAAGCGTTACAATGACCTAAAATTACACTGCTTTGTCTTGTGTTTTTTGTTGTTGTTTTGTTTGATTGTTTGCTTCACACCAGTTACAGTAATTACAGACATGTTCTATTAATTTAAAAAAAAAAAGTATCATATCACCTGTGGTCTACGGTTGTCTGGGAGGGGGGAATAGAGGGAGAGGGGTGCACCAGCCTTATGTTCTTTATTTTATTTTATTTTGTTTTTGTTTTTTCTTTTTAATATTATTTGATGTTTTAATGTTTATTTTATGTACATGTTTCAAAAATTAATAAAAAACTTTAATTACAAAAAAAGAATGGACAAAACAACCCTAACCCCTCGCTCCCTGAACGGTAAGGCTCAAATAAATACAGCTGCAGACCTACATTATAACCAGCTGTTTCTTGTTCATCACTCGAACTACCTTCGGCTTCCCAAATTTAAGACAAATCGCTCAAATCTTCACTTAAATTGCTTAATTCCTCAGTTTCTATATTCTCTGCCATTGTTATTTACAATGTGCGTTCAATACATTGGACATCCATCCATTCATCCATCCATTATCTTTACCAGTTTCTTCCTTTTCGGATAGCAAGGGTCGCTGGTGCCCATGTCCAACAGTCACTGTGCGAAAGGTGGGGTACACCCTGGACAGACCGCAAGTCCATTTCAACCGGCGAGTCAGCGTACGTGCGCGACCGGTGACGTGTCATTCTGAGCTTAACGCGACTTTTTAAAACTTCTTTAACCTGGCCGGTCGGACCGACCTGCCTCCTCCTCAACTAGTACATTAAGACAATTTTATATTGTGCATTTAGTTTTCTTTTGCTGTATGATTTGTAAAACCGCAGAAGCCTGAACCCACATGCACAATTATTGCGCAATGCCAGCGATCTCTTCCACAGTCAACTGTAATTAACTGCTACACTCTTCTTTCTTTCTTCATCCTATCAAAATATCAACTTACTGCCTCCTTCTCTACAAGTAGATTAACACATTTTTACATTGTGCATTCTTAGTTTTATTCGTGCTGTATGATTCATAAAACCACATCAAAGCCTGAAACCTGCCCTAAGCCGAATCGGTCCAGGCCAGGTTTGGGTTAGAAATGACAGCTCTATCTAACAGCCTCAGCGTAGAAGCTGTTCCTCAGTTTAGTGGTTTTACACTTCATGCTCTTCAACCTCCTGCCTGAGGGGAGCGGGGCAAAAAGAGTTTGTGCTGGTTGAGTGGGTTCCTCCATGATACAGGTGGCCCTCTTCCTGCATCTGGAGGTGTAGATGTTTGTGATGATGGAAAAGCTGACTCCAACATCTTCTGTGCAGCCTTCACCTCTCTCTGCAGAGCTTTTCTGTCTTTTTTTCTTTTTTCTTTCTTTTCTTCCCACTCATCTGGGAGGACTCCAAAATGTTTCCAGACCAGGTGAGAGACGTAGTCTCTCCAGTTCATCCTGGGTCTTCACCGGTTTGCGAGCCTCTCTAGAGAGGTGTCATGGGGACATCCTTACAAGATGTCTAACCCATGGCTTCAGCCTTTAACTTACCTCTACTTGTGTTCCAAGTGGGATGAAGTGATGGTATTCTCAACCCCCACTCCTGCATTTGACCTAGTCAGAAGCTGTGCAGAGCCATGATTTACTATTTTTAACCCATGTGTAACCAAAAAGAGAAAACATCTGTCAAAGCACTCGCGCTCTTTTATTCAAAGAATAAGCAAAACTTTTATTTTGGAAAGAGGAAGTGTAATCCTCTCTTTCTAGCTTTACTTCCGGTTGAACGGGAGGTGTGTGGTCCCGTCTTTCTGGCTTGTGACGCCGAGTTCACTCTGCTGCACATTTGGGATGAACAATGTCAGTCATGGACGCGCTATGTTAAGCCTTGAGTCGATGTGGTGAGTTTCAATGCAGAAAAGCATTTAAAAAAAAGTAACTACACTTTTCAGAAGCTAATTTGAAATATCTGTTATAAGTCAACGAGAGCACGAGGTAGAGAAACCGTGTGGCCATCCATTGCAGTGTCCGTATTGAAAACTTCATCTTGGTGCGTTAAGACCACGTGCTGTTGGAGAAAACATGCTAGCGTCATGCTAAAATTAACATTCTGCTAACGCTAAATGGCAATTGGATTTATTTCTGTTTAAATGCCTAAAAAAGTTATTTCTGTTAAGATGGTTTTACCAAATATTTAAGTCTTTTTGCACAATTTATTTTAGTAGAATGCATTGGTTATTGATGTTAAATGTATCCTTTATTTAGTTATCAAGAGAAAGTTTACACTACATTTGTAATGATAAACGCATTAGCTCAAAAAGGGGTTTGCTGTTGCAGGGGATGACTATCAGGGAGAATATTGGAGCTAACCAGACTAAATGCTCCTTGGTAAAGTGATAAGTTAATGGTATTTCTTGTTATGATTTACAAAAGCTTAAACAATTATTTGAGAATCAATTATTTAATTGGTTAAAACGAAAAAAGATAATCATAATTTCATGGTTAAAAGTGAATTTCATTTAATTGTTTCATGTGATTAAAATTAATTTAATGTGCTTTGTACTACAGAGTATATTTGGCGTTAAAAGAAACATGCATGTAAAACATTACTGTGGTAATGAGAATTGAAGATAAAAACTAAGCTATAGCTGTAAGAATGGATAAGGAAAAAGGGTTATTTAGCTGTATACAATAATATAATTATTGTGTGTAGGCTGGATTTATTTGGCTGATTAAGAAGCTGGATCAGATTACTGGATTCTTTCCGGAAGGAGATGGCGAGCCAGTGCCCAGAGAAAAACTGAACATCCTTTGAAGAACATCATTCTTCTCTCCAGATGTGAACATTCATGTGGTAACAACACGATCACTAAACGGGAAAAAAAAGAGAGCTGAACTTAAGAACATGTTACGACTATAAAGACAACTGAAAATCTGAGCTCAAATGGACTGAAGTTTTTGTTTTGATTTGATTGTGCCAGCATGTTGTTATTATAGTTATGTTATTGTGTTGTTGAAATATATTATGCTATTTTTTTTCTACTAAATAATAATTATATTTGCTAATTTCTACCTCCAGTCAATTCATTTATTTCATCTTACCTTAATTTTTCATGTACCCCCGCCGAACCTAGAAGCTGGTCTATGAATTTGGAGTTATTCTAGCTATTTACTAAGTCAGGGTTTACACAGCCTGTGGGTAATGACGAAGCTGAAGTTAGCTTTCGATTCCAGCTTCCGATTCGGCAAATGACTAAAGGGATATTACAACTAATTTTTCAGTACCTTGAGCGGGTTTAATCTGCTCTAGCTCAAAAACTACAACACCTAGGCTCTTCAAACCAGGACTATATTATTCTACACTAATAGAAGTATATATAAAACTAAGTTTGAGCTTTATGAAACCTTTTTCTGATTTGTGAAACTTCAACAAAGTTTGTTTTTCATCATTTTTAGGCTACTGGACCATATTGGACCTGGTCCATCTCAGAAACCACAACACCTGGACTCTTCAAACCAGGACTATATTGTTCTACACTAATAGAAGGATGTATAAAAACAGGTCTGGGACTTGTGAAACCTTTTTCTGATTTGTGAAACTTAATAATAATAATGAATTCAATTTATAACGCGCTTTTCATTAGTGAAAATCTCAAAGTGCTACACACATTGAATGCTACACACATTCATACACCGGTAGCGGCAGACTACCATGCAAGGGGCTTTCCAGTCCTACCGGGAGCAACTCGAACAAACTTCAACAAAGTTTGTTTTTCACCATTTTTAGGCTACTGGATTCCAGCTTCCGATTCGGCAAATGACTAAAGGGATATTACAACTAATTTTTCAGTACCTTGAGCGGGTTTAATCTGCTCTAGCTCAAAAACTACAACACCTAGGCTCTTCAAACCAGGACTATATGAACCTTGATCAATTACCTCAGTCAACAGTAATATGAAAATTATTTAGGGACAGTAAAACATATGCTTAAGTAAGGAATGACACACTGGCATGTGCATCATATGACAATCCAACATTCACTTATGCACATATCTAATTCCATTGCAAAATCATACATGTCATCCTCCAAACAAATAGAAATGGTCTCCACCTACAAATATCTAGGTTTCAACATTGACACTAAACTGTCTTTTAAAACCCACATCTCCAAAATGGCCACTAAACTCAAACTGAAGCTAGGCTTCTTCTTCAGAAACAAATCCTGCTTCTCATGCAAAGCCAGGAGAACATTAGTAGCTGCAACATTCATGCCAATACTAGATTATGGTGACGTGCTGTACATGAGTGCTGCATCAAAATACCTACAGTCCTTAGACTCCATTTACCACGGTGCCCTTCGGTTCATTACTGACTCCAGTTATCGCACTCATCACTGTGAGCTTTACGTAAAATCTGGCTGGTCATCTCTCAGCACTCGCAGATACACTCACTGGATATCCTTCATCTACAAGACCCTCCTAAACCTAGTCCCGTCATACCTCACCTCCTTAATACAAACATCACACAGTCATTACTCCCTGCGCTCTAACGATTTAGTCCTCCTGTCAGTTCCTCCTGTCAGAACTGAACTAGGAAAAAGAGCGTTCAGCTTCGCCGTCCCCTCAGCCTGGAACAACTTACAGAAAGATCTGAAACTATCAACATTCATCTCTCCTGGATCCTTTATGTCAACCGTAGTAGAAAATGTCATCAAGAAACTTGACCATTGCAGATGTTTCTAACCATTACTTATCCAATATACATGTCATTGTTGATTTTTTTAAACTTTATTTACCCAACCGAGGTCTGTCTGCTTGTTTTGTATATAATGTATATAGAAATCTGTCATATCCTGTTGGTTTTTGTTGTGAGGTTAGTTCTCACTGTATTTAGTGTAACCGTAGTTCGGTCTCCAGACCACCAGGGGGAGCACTAGAGAGGACTTACGTATAGTTAACGAAGAAGACACAGTTGTTACCTCGTGTACTAGCTAAATAAAAGGAGTACGGCTCTGCGACCGAGACCAACGTTTCCTGTCTTTCCTCATATCATGACATGGTGTCAGAATTAAGGACTTATTAAGGACTTAAACGCCCACGGAGAAAACACAATGGCGAAGTTTGGACCTCCCGAGCCGTTTGATTTTGCCCAGCCGGCGGAGTGGCCGACCTGGCGGCAGAGGTTCTCCCGCTTCAGAGTCGCGTCGAAACTCGACAAAGAGAGCAGCGAGGTGCAGGTAAATTCGCTCCTGTACTCTATGGGGAGAGACGCCGAACCTGTTTACGGCTCTTTCGTGTTTCCTGCTGCAACGGAGGCTAGACCACATCCAGAGTATGACTTCGCCCTGGTGTTGCAGAAGTTTGACGAACATTTTGTTCCGAAAAGAAACGTCATCCATGACCGCGCTTGTTTCCACAAAAGAAGCCAGAGGGCGGGGGAGACCGTCGAAGCTTTCGTGCGGAGCTTATATGAGCTCGCGCAGCACTGCGAGTTCGGCGCGGGGAAAGACGAACAGATTCGGGACCGGATCGTCATTGGAATAATGGATAAGGAAGTTTCACAGAGACTGCAACTTGAAGCGGACCTGACTCTAGAGAGAGCCATCCAGCTTGCACGTCAGAGTGAACAAGTGAAGCAACAAAGTGCGGAGCACGGTGAAACTACAGTGAATGAGGTGAGACAAAAACAGTTTAACAGCTCAAGGAGGAGCTATGAGAAACCACGGCAGAAACAAGCGCCAAAATACAGCGAGAATAGACAGAACTGCCAGAGATGTGATAGGATGCATGACAGAAAAGAAAATTGTCCAGCCCGTAATAAAAGATGCAGAAAGTGTAACAAAATGGGACATTTTGAGGCTGTGTGCAAAACCAAAATGGTAAAACAAGTCAGAGCTGAAGCTGTTGTAGATTCAGATGAGGATTCATTCTTTATTGGTGAACTGTTTCTTGGAGCAACAGCAAAGTCAAATGTCATCGAGGAGTCAGATTCAGACACCGACTGGGACATTGAGCTGCTGGTGAACGGTAGCCCAGTGAATTTTAAAATTGACACTGGTGCTGACACCACAGTTATGACAGATGCAACTTTCAATGATCTTCAGCAAAAACCAGAACTGCATAAGTCCAGATCAGTGTACAGTCCAGGTGGAAAGGTCAGATGCGTGGGTAGGTTCCTTGCTACCACCACACACAAGGGACAGAGATACAAGTACTGGATCACGGTTATTAAAGGACAATTTGTCAGTAACCTATTAGGCAGAGCAGTGGCAAAGCAAATGGGACTAATTAAAAGAGTCAATGCTATCAGTGGTGACTATTTGTTATCCGGTGATGTGTTCGGGGAAATAGGTCTACTGAACTGCGCGCCTGTTAAAATTGAGCTGAATGATGAGGCAATTCCATACAGCGTCAATACACCACGCCGAGTCCCTTTTCCCCTCCTTCCAAAAGTGGAGAAAGAACTAAAGCGGATGCTAAACCTCGGGATCATTGAGGAGGTCACTGAACCAACAGATTGGTGTGCCCCAATGGTGCCCGCTCCAAAGCGTAATAAGGAGGAAGTCAGAGTGTGTGTCGATTTAAAGCGATTGAACAAGGGTGTTAAGCGCGAACGCTATATTTTACCTACATTAGATGACATAACACCTAAACTGGCAGGAGCCAAGATTTTCTCCACTCTAGACGCCTCTAGTGGGTTTTGGCAAATTCCTTTGGACCCCAGCTGCCAAAGACTGACCACATTTATCACCCCCATGGGCAGATTTTGCTTCAAGCGTCTACCTTTTGGGATAACATCCGCCCCTGAGATTTTCCAGCGACTTATGAGTGATCTGCTGAGGGACCTAGAAGGAACCGTCGTCGTGATGGACGATATCCTGGTTTTCGGGTCTACTAAGGAGCAACATGACCGCCGACTCGATGTTGTTTTACAGACGATCAGGTCATCAGGCCTTAAGTTGAACAGGGCCAAGTGTCACTTTGGGAAGACTGAACTGCAGTTTTTTGGACACATCATTGGTGCTGATGGTGTAAAGCCTGATGAAAGCAAAGTGGACGCTGTTGCTAAGATGCCACGTCCGTCCAATGTGGAGCAGCTGAGACAGGTGCTTGGGCTGGTGAACTACGTAGGGAAATTCCTGCCAGGCCTGTCCACAGTGCTGCATCCGCTGACTGATCTGCTTAAGAAAGAGACTGCATGGGTTTGGGATGAACCCCAGGAGCGAGCATTCAACATGGCTAAAACAATGCTCATAGCTGCGCCAGCCCTTTGCTACTACGACGTCAACAGGCCAACAGTGGTCAGCGCCGACGCCAGTAGTTACGGCCTTGGTGCTGCTCTGTTACAAGACCATGAGGGGGAGCTGCGTCCTGTTGCCTTTTGCTCGCGCACACTTACTAGTGCTGAGAAGAGGTATGCTCAGATCGAGAAGGAGTGTCTGGCGTCAGTCTGGGCCTGTGAACGGTTTGCTCGATACATCCAAGGGATGGGACATGTCCGGTTGCAAACAGATCATAAGCCACTGGTACCACTGATCAACTCTTATGATCTTGACAAAACGCCACTAAGATGCCAGAGACTACTTATGCGTCTTATGAGGTTCAATGTCACCGCAGAACATGTTCCCGGCAAACAGCTCATAGTCGCCGACACACTTTCCAGACATCCGTTGAAAGACTGTCATGTTCCAGAAACTGAAACACAAGTAAAGGCTTATGTCAACACTATGGTGGCTAGCAAGCCAATCAGGTCATCAAAGCTGGAAGAACTCCGCCAGACTACACAAATTGATGCTGAGCTTCAAAAAGTAATCCTGTTCATCAGAAATGGGTGGCCTAGGAACATGTCAAAGAGCTCATTGTTGCATGGATACTATGCAGCCAGAAGTCACCTATCAGAGTTGGATGGGCTGGTCCTTTATCATGACCGCATCGTAGTTCCGACTGCACTCCGAGCTGGTGTTGTAGACCAACTACACGAAGGCCACCAGGGCCTCACCAAGTGTCGTGAGCGAGCTAAGTTGACAGTGTGGTGGCCGAAGATTGGAGCACAGATCACAAACAAAGTGAAGTCCTGTGATTTTTGCAGAGAGCATAAACCTACACAGAGACACGAACCACTAGTGACAACTCCTCTGCCCGGCGGTCCATGGCAGAGAATTGCAGTGGACCTGTTTGTGCTCGAAGGAAAGACGTATCTAGTTGCAGTGGACTATTTTTCAAGGGACATCGAAATCGCTTCCCTGACCTCCGCTTCCAGCGCTCAAGTTATCAACAAACTCAAACACATGTTTGTGAGGTGGGGCATCCCGCTGGAACTTGTCAGTGACAATGGGACACAGTTTACGTCGACAGAGTTCCAAGAATTCAAGCAAAGGTATGGGTTCACTCATGTAACCTCAAGCCCCCATTACCCACAATCTAATGGAGCGGCAGAAAGAGCTGTTCAGACTGCCAAGTATATCCTTAAGCAGCCTGACCCCTGCTTAGCCCTTATGAGTTACCGCTCCACACCATTGGCTGCAACAGGTTCAAGTCCAGCACAACTTATGACTGGTCGACAGATCCGCACCACTGTTCCTGTCCTGGAAAAGACTTTGATGCCAAAGCCTGTCGACCCAGACCTAGTCTACGAGAAGGATGCCAAGGCTAAAGATTCTTACAGATTCTTCCACGACCGCAGGTATTCAGCTCGCCCTCTTCCAGAACTTCTCCCGGGCCAAAATGTGCGAGTGAAACTGGATGGGGAAAAAGGATGGACTACGCCTGCCAAAGTTATCGGCAAGTCCAAGGAGCCAAGATCCTACCTCGTGGAAATGGCCAACGGGAACGTGACCCGTCGCAACAGACGGCATCTTCAGGAGGCTCCTGGGACTGATGCTCCAACAGCACAACCTGTGACTGAGTCTGCAGTGCTGCAGCAGGACTGCAGATCCCCAGCTACAGATGTGGCCATCCCATCGGAACCACCATCAAATCAGCCAGTAGCGAGCCCTTCCTTAAGACATTCCTTCCCACCATCTACTCCTGCGAGAACAACTTCCAGGGGTCGAGAAATAAAACTGCCTCTGAGATTCAGAGACTGATAAAGTTCAAAAGGGCAGAATAATCCCTATCAGGACTGAGGGCAGTCTACCCCTGTGATGTCCTGTAGAGTTCAGTGTTAAAATTGATAAGACTAAAAAAAAAAAAAAGAGAAAAGAGAAGTTGGAAAGTTGTTTTGAATTGTTTTGAGTTGTTTTGAAAACATCCTAGTTTAATGGTTTAGAAAAGTCCTTGTTGAAAAGAGTTGTGACAACTAAAGATAACGTTCAATGAAGTAATTAATTAAATTAGAAATGTTGGATTTAAGTATAATTTTAGATACTGAACTAGCTTGCAGATGTTTTGGGTTTTGCAATGCTTAGCTTCAAAAGAGGGGAGATGTTGTGAGGTTAGTTCTCACTGTATTTAGTGTAACCGTAGTTCGGTCTCCAGACCACCAGGGGGAGCACTAGAGAGGACTTACGTATAGTTAACGAAGAAGACACAGTTGTTACCTCGTGTACTAGCTAAATAAAAGGAGTACGGCTCTGCGACCGAGACCAACGTTTCCTGTCTTTCCTCATATCATGACAGTTTTGAACTGTCAACATCTGTTTACTGTGTTTGTAGTTTTCTTTATTTTCTTTTTGATAAGTGCAAATGCCTATTGCCAATGTGACGTGTGCTGCTGACCACTTGACCAGGTCACCCTTGTAAAAGAGATCTCGGTCTCAACGGGCTCTACCTGGTTAAACAAAGGTGATTGATTGATTGATTGATTGATTTTATTTATGTTTTTCTTCCTGGTCATTGGCTAAAGTAAAGGCTGCTAGTAGTATATAAACAATAAAAAAATCCTTTGTGTGGAATGTCCAGTGGTTTCACAGATACGTATGAATATATGAGGAGAAGAAGCGCCTGAAATAAGGATAAATGTTATGCCCCTTTTCCACCGGTCGGCTCGGGTCGGATGTTACGTCATATGTGCGTCGCAGAGACCCCCTTTCATCCTTTTCCACCGGATATTCCGTGCTAAGCCGCGCGAGATTTCTTGAGATTTTCGGGCTGGTTTCAGAGGTGTACTGAGGCGAGCTGACCCGCTCCGGAAGTAGGAAGGAGGAGACTCGAGCAGTTTTCACGGAAGCGAGTGAAGTGATCACTGCAGGACTTTACATGAATAACACGGTAAAAACAATTATTATTTTTAAAATTTATAGCAAAGATGGGTCTTCAGCTGAACGTGTCCTTAATAAAATCACGTATTGCTCAAAACTGCAGGATTTTAAAAAGCAGGTTCGCCACGAGCAACACGCGGCGCGCGGGCGGCTTTATGTCTTTAAATGTAGCTCAATGAACAGATATAAAATATATTTCATAGCTGACTTTATAGTACGAGGGCTCCTGAGCTTAACCACGCTTTAATATTGTCACGTAGTGGTCAAATATGCTGCATTTAAAGTAGTTTCGCTTTGACTCCTTCCAAAACTGTGCTTGCACAACGAAAATAAATTATAAAAATTCGAATTTTATTTCAAATAACTCCAACAGGATACATTTAGTATATGAACATGTTGTGATCACACTAGATTTTTTTGAAAAATATCAGCTATGTGGTTTTTGATAGAATTGATAATATGTGATACAAACAAGGGAGAAAATTAATGGAGGTGTCTTTATGTCTATAAAACATTGAATTTTATTTCAAATAACTCCAACAGGATACATTTAGTATATGAACATGTTGTGATCACACTAGATTTTTTTGAAAAATATCAGCTATGTGGTTTTTGATAGAATTGATAATATGTGATACAAACAAGGGAGAAAATTAATGGAGGTGTCTTTATACCATACCATACCATACCATTTTATTTATAAAGCACTTTAAACAGGAACAAGTCCACACCAAAGTGCTGGACAAACAAACACGCAACAGGCAACACATACAATGAAGTACAACACGAAAAACATAAAAACATTGCAGATCATAAATCAAACGATCCAGTACAAATCAGCTGGCATTGAAAGCAATGGAGTAGTAGTGAGTTTTTAACCGGGATTTGAAAACCGAGAGGGAGGGGGCCTGTTTGATGAGCAGCGGTAACTCGTTCCAGAGTCTTGGGCCTGCTACAGAGAACGCCCTGTCACCCCTGCGCTTAAGGCGAGTTTCTGGAACTATCAAGAGCACCTGATCCTCTGACCTCAAAGCACGTGGAGGGACATATGGGTGTATCAGATCTGAGAGATAGGCGGGGGCGAGACTGTTCAGCGATTTGTAGACATACATGAGAATTTTGAATTGGATTCGAAGATGAACCGGTAGCCAGTGAAGGGAGGCCAAGACTGGTGTAATGTGCTCTCTTTTGCGTGTGCTGGTTAAAAATCGGGCAGCTGCGTTCTGAACCAGTTGTAATCGTGCAATGGTGGCTTGACTGACGCCAAACAGAAGTGAATTGCAGTAATCAAGCCTAGATGTAATGAATGCGTGAATCACTGTCTCCAGGTGCTTTTTGGATAATATGGGCTTCAGCTTAGACAGACGCCTCAGCTGGAAAAAACAGGATTTGACGATCATGTTTACATGACTGTTGAGTTTCATGGAAGGATCCATTATCACTCCCAGATTTTTGACTTTTTGTTTTTCGGACAGGGGTAGAGCAGACAGGTCAATGCAGTGGTTTGAGGTTGTGTCATTGGGAAGGAACAATATGGCTTCAGACTTCTTATCATTGAAGCTTAAGAAATTTAAAGCCATCCAGTCCCTGATGTCAGCCAGGCAGTCGAGCAGAGGTTGAATAGAGCCTGTACCATTTTGTCTTAGGGGGAAGTAGATTTGACAGTCATCAGCGTAGAAGTGGAAAGGTATATTGTGTTTCCGGAAAATAGCACCGAGTGGCAGCAGGTATAAGGAGAACAAGAGAGGACCCAGGATGGACCCCTGCGGAACCCCCCATTTANCCAATAAAAACAGAGTTTTTAACCAGCCAATAAAAACAGAGTTTTTAACCAGCCAATAAAAACAGAGCTTCTCACGCCCCTAACCCACGCCCCCGCCTGTCCCAGCCCTAGCGGCCGCGCACGTTCTCATTCAAAGGATTGCAAAGCAATGCAAAACTGTTTTGTATGTGACACAAATGTATTAAATTCCCCTTCTTCTTCCCTGATCTGGACTTTTCTTTTGTTTTTTTGCCAAAAGCCAAGTGATCACTTCCTCCTCCGCTGACTCCATGACTGAAACAATGAGGAAATGAATGAATTTGTCACAAGCGAATTAAACTCTGGTTCAATGTGGCTGCGCAAGGCTCTGCAGATTTCCTGGTGTTCTGGTGTGCTGGACCAGCGCTCCATGTTTTTATTTTATTTTTTAGAACGTTTTATTAACATATAAACACAGAATATGGCAACGGCTGCGACAGGACATGCAGTGGAGGCGGAGCTAAGGAGGCTGAGCTGAAGTTCAGCGAGAGCAAGGGGGAGCAGAGCCATATATGGCTCTGAGTGGGAGGGACCAGAATGCTTTCCCTGTTGAAAATTTTTCTAAGTCCTGCATTCTACAAAACTTACAGACTGCACCATTAAGCTCATAAACACTTTTACTATAATGTCAGCCAACATTTTTTTAGTTGTTTATATTGTTAAATTTTAAAGAAAGGAAGCATATCCGCTCGCTGCACGTGCATGCTTCGCAGTAAATAGCCAAACTATTTTTTTTAAATTCAGCTTATTTGACCATTACGTGCATTTATTAAGGAAAAGTTCAGCTCAGAGACATCTTGCTATAATTTTCAGCAAACAAATAATTGTTTTTACCGTGTTAATCTTGTGAAAGTCCTTCCGTGCACGCTCCTGTGGCCGCCATTCTCAGCCAATCTATTTTGGGCAAAACACAGCCCACATTTCCAGGTTGTCCACGGTGACGCGTAACATGCACGACGCATCAGCAGTGATGCATATTACATGACTGTTGAGTTTCATGGAAGGATCCATTATCACTCCCAGATTTTTGACTTTTTGTTTTTCGGACAGGGGTAGAGCAGACAGGTCAATGCAGTGGTTTGAGGTTGTGTCATTGGGAAGGAACAATATGGCTTCAGACTTCTTATCATTGAAGCTTAAGAAATTTAAAGCCATCCAGTCCCTGATGTCAGCCAGGCAGTCGAGCAGAGGTTGAATAGAGCCTGTACCATTTTGTCTTAGGGGGAAGTAGATTTGACAGTCATCAGCGTAGAAGTGGAAAGGTATATTGTGTTTCCGGAAGATAGCACCGAGTGGCAGCAGGTATAAGGAGAACAAGAGAGGACCCAGGATGGACCCCTGCGGAACCCCCCATTTAAGAGCCGCCACTGCAGAAGTAAAATCATTGATGGACACACAAAAAGACCTGTCAGAGAGGTAGGATCTGAACCAGTTTAGGGCTGATCCTGAGATGCCCACCCACTGCTCCAACCTAGCAATGAGGATCTCATGGTCGATGGTGTCGAAAGCGGATGTGAGGTCCAATAGGACAAGCAGCACAGAGTCACCAGTATCTGTGGATAGAAAGATGTCGTTAAAAACCTTCAGTAGGGCAGTCTCAGTGCTGTGGAGGGATTTGAAGCCAGACTGGAATAGCTCGGGGATAGCGTGATCCTCCAGGAAGCACTTTAGTTGGGACTCAACTATTTTCTCTAGAAGTTTAGAAACAAATGGGAGTCTGGAGACAGGCCTGAAATTGGATAATACTGACGGGTCGAGGTTTGGTTTTTTCAGGAGGGGTTGAACAGCAGCATGTTTTAATGATTTTGGCACCACACCCGAGGATAGACTGCTATTAACAATAGAGAGAATGGAGGGACCTAGAGTGTGAAAAACCTCCTTTAGAAGCCGAGGGGGGACCACATCGAAGGGGGAGCCAGATGGTTTCAGGCTGCACATGACCTGCTCTAGAGAGGACAGAGAGACTGGTTCAAAATGGTCAAACACAGCAACAGATTGAGGTGGGATGGATGGATCGTGAGATGGAGGAGAAATGAGAGCCCTGGTGGTTGCGATTTTATCTAAAAAGAAATGTTGGAAGTTCTCGCACAGCTCAGTCGAGGCTTCCATGGGTGATTGTTCAGTGAGGTGGAGAACAGAGTTTAGGGTGGAGAACAGAACTCGAGGGTTACGAGAGTTTGCAGCAATGATATCAGAGAAGTATTGTGATTTAGCAGTTTTCACTGCTTTCTGATATCGGCGCCAGCTCTCTTTTACCATCTCAAAAGAGACCTGCAGACTGTCTTTTTTCCACTTCCTCTCCACCTTTCGGCATTGCTGCCTCGCAGCTCTGGTAGTGTCATTCAGCCACGGTTCGGCCCTGAGTTTTGGTCTTCTCGTTTTGATAGGCGCTACTTGATCCAAAGCCTTTAAACAAACAGAGTCAAACTGGTTTGTCAGCTCCTCAGTGCTGGAGAGGAACCCCGGGGGCTGAATTAACATGTCATTGTTGTAAACCTCAGTGAAACGTGCGGCAGTTAAATGGTTAACATTCCTGCCTTTACGTGCAGGAATGCATGTTTTAGAGGTAACATGGGGGATGGTGAACTGAAAATTCACTGGCCTATGATCTGAGAATACATTGTCTCCTATTTCAAGGTTTGAAACAGTCACATCACATGTTAAAACAAGGTCCAACAAATGTCCACGCTGCTGCGTGGGAGAGTTCACGTGTTGAGTTAAATTAAATGAGTCCAATAAATCTAGAAAGTCCTTAACCATGGGCTTCTCAGGACAACACACGTGCAAGTTGAAGTCGCCTGAAATGACGACCCGAGAATATTTAGCTGTAATTTCAGCCAAGAAATCAGAAAACTCGCTGATGAAGTTCTTAGAACAAGGCGGCCGGTAGACAAGAGCACACAAAGTTACAGGTGAATGTCCGAGTTCAAACACAGTCAGCTCAAAGCTAGAGCAGGAGACTGGAATGGACAGTTGTTTACAGTCAAAAGTTGATTTGAAGATAGTTAATAACCCACCGCCACGACCTGATGGTCGCGGGTCGTTAAAAAACAAACAGTTTGGTGGTATTATTTCCGTCAGCGCGCTGGACTCACCCGACGACATCCACGACTCTGTGATGCAGAAAAAGTCCAAGTCGTGCTCTTCAAAGTAATCCCTGAGGATGAACGTTTTGTTGCAAACAGATCGGGCGTTGACAACACAGAATTTGATGATATCCGAGCTAGCCGCTGATGGGCTGCTAGCAGCTGATGTGCTAACAGCTGGTGGGGGAGCGCCCCGCGGCTCGCTGCCCACAGAGAGCTGCTCCGGCCGGAGATCCCCGTTGTTTTCCTGGTCCGTGCACGCGGGAGACTGGCGATGAGAATCGAGACCATCAGCTGAAGACAGCGAGGCAGAACGCCGGGCTCTGAGCTTCACCAGCCGGCCAGCTCGTGAGCCGCGTTTCTTCCTCCGAGTCGATCGATTTCTCCGTGCAGGCTGGTGCGAAGAGCAGCGGAGGTAAACGGGCAGCTCGTCTCCGAGCAACGGGGGCAGAGGGGGCCTCCCCGATCCCGAGGTACGCTCATACTGGCCCGAATCAGCGACATCCGCGGCAGCAAACCGTAAATCCAGAAGCTGCTTCCGATCATAAACCAGCAGTGTAGTTATGTCTCCAATGAAGAACGAACAAAACACAAAAATTCCAAACACCCACAGGAGAGGTGGACACGCAGCCATGCTTACGGGCGCCATCTTGGATTTATGTCTATAAAACATTGAATTTTATTTCAAATAACTCCAACAGGATACATTTAGTATATGAACATGTTGTGATCACACTGTGTTGTTTAAAAAAAAAAAAAAACAGTTTCTGGACTAAATTAATCACATTTTTCTTTTACAGTCAACAGAAGAAAATCGCCAGAATTCAACAACCTGTGTCATCTTCTGGAGGAAGACGTGAGACACCAGATGGAAATTTGTTACTTCTGTTTGTCACTTCAAACTTTTCCTATTAAACGTTATATTTTCTTAAGTGGTGTCCTCGAACATTCAATTTCCTAAACTTATTTTATAATGCGAAGTGTGTATTGTGTTTAAATCCATACTGGAAGTTAAGAGAACTTTCCATTTGCATTTGACCTTTAAAGAATCATAAGATAAAGATTATTAGAATCTGCTCAACTGTTATTACGTTATAAATTATTTGGTTCTAGGATGAAGTCATACAAAAAAAGTCAAAAATTAAAAGTGGCCAAAGTCCTTTGGACAGTTTAAAGTTAAAGAATTCACAGACCATCCATCTACCATCTACCACCCAGCAGCAACTTTACCAGGGAAACACTGGCAGTTTCAAAGATCACAGTGTGATGTTTTAAATCAACTTTATTTATAAAGCACATTTTAAAAACCACAGGGTCAACCAAAGTGCTGTACAATAACATAAAAGACAAGTTAATTAAAAACTATAAAAAGCATACAAAAATAAATACATATACCAGTCTTACTGCAGGTGTGTTAACATGCCATAAAAGATAAGATCACGTGTTAAAAGCCAAGGAATAAATGTGTGTTTTTAAATAAGATTTAAAAAGTTTTGAGGACTGTCAGCAGCAACTGCTCAGCTGATCTGAGAACGGGGAGGGCAGGAAGGTTGAAGCAGCTCAGATAAATATGGTTTTGCAACTTTATCAAGCACCTTGTGCATAACTAAATAATAAAATATGCTTTAATACATCTTTATTGTAAAAATACTAAATTGGAAAATACATGGGTTTAAAGAAGGCAACAAGGTAGGATTATGAATTGGGTTTAAAGATTACAGCTCATGAGGTACTCATTATAGCATGACATCTCTTTCACAACATTCTGTCAAAGCCTTTATTGTGTTCTTCTTCTAGTGGTGGCTAGTACTGTAGTAAATAGCTTGAGGGAACACTACTGCCACCATGTGGTAAGACGAGTAGGATTCTGGACCCCGCCCACAGAAGGGGTACAAAAAAGCTGTGGAAACAGAACATAGATGTGACCCGACCCGAACTGAGCCGACCTGAGCCGATCCAACCCGAGCCGAGCCGAGCGGTGGAAAAGGGGCATTAGAAAAGTGCTAAGTAAAATGGAAGGTTTGTGATCAATATGTATTATGAATAAAATAAATATTTAGATATTTTCAAATAACATGTTTTTATGTAACACAGGCAACTATAAATGCATTGGTCAACAAAAAAGCGCTGACCAGGGCTGAGGCTGTGGACCTAATTTGGTGTGAGTGAGACAGGTCCCTCTTGTAAATGAGTCCCCGTGACTCAACGAGGCTAGCCTGTATAAATAAAGGTTGAATGAATGAATGAATGAATAATTGAGCATTGCCAGATGGAGGAGAGATAAGCAAATTAGAGTGTCTTAAGCTGTATTAGCATCTTTACTATTCATTATATTTAGACAAATAATTTTCCATTTATTCATAATGTAATGTCTTTTTTTGCAGCGAGAGAGATGAGCTGGTTATGCAACTGACAAGAGAACTAGAGAGAGGTTCAAATGTTTAAAGTAAAAAAACAGTTTTGAAACCAAATTGTAAAAAGTACTAAGTTTTTCATTTTTCCATTTTCTTAAATCAGAGTCAGAGTCAGAGTCAGAGAGAATTTATTGTCATTTGCACCGCATGTAGTACATGTGTTGAAAACGAGATTATGTACACAGGGTCCCAGTTACATCCAACAACAAATGCAAGAGAAAAACAATAATAACACTTATAATAATATAATAATATAATATAATAATATATAATAACTTATATTATAAAATATAATATATTATATTATAATATATAATAACTTATAATAATACTTGTTTAACAGTTGAAACAAAAACACACAAGAAGAGACTTTATTATTTATGCTTTTCTTTAAATTCGTCTAAAAAATACGTTATTACTGTAAAATAAATATTATATATTCAAAGTAGATGACATGCCAGGTTAAGAAGATAGTCTATTGTGGTTTGAGAACAATGCAAGCTTGTGAGGGGAAGGTTGTCAATGTAAACAATTTGCAATGGCTAGTTGTCCAACTACTGCATGAAAATATAAATTTTTCTTCCAATTTACCTATGACTGCCATGCTCTATCATGCACTGCTGAATAACCTTTGCTCCTGTGCAGTTTTTTCATTACAGTTATCAAAAGTGTGTAGAATTAATGAATAATGCTAATCAACCATGATTCAGATGGAAATCAGATGCATGGTAGATGCCAACTGGGCAAATATTTTGTGCTTCATGGGACAAGAATGTGTAGCAACAAAGAAGCCAGACAGTTAAATTATTAATATAAAACACATTTTATTTTATTAAACAACCTCTTTTGTTACAAAACAATCTTTACGAAAATGGTTCATCATTGTGATTTTTTAACCTGTTAACAGGTATTTTCTTTCAGAATAAGCATTTCTTTTTAATACTTCTCAGTAATATAGTTTAAATCCCTGTCTAATAGTATCCATCAGTCTGTTATGAAACCCTCCTCCAGGAGTTTCTTGCTGTCCCTCACTGATTTCCCTTTATATTTTGCCTCTTGTCCTCAAGTCTTTGTCTGAGCAGTGTGCTGTCTACCCAGCCTGTGTGATGTCCCTGTTCCCTTGATTTCTAGTTCCATGCCAAGTAATTTTTTGTGCCTCCTGGAAAGCCTTTTTGTTGCATGTTAAATAAAGCTTTAAGATTATTTTTGAAATACACCTGTGCCCTGTGTCATTCTGCCAGTATCCATCACAATGACATATTCATTGACGAGGAGTGAGTACGGTTGATTATGTTTCTCGCATAAGTTATAAAACTGATAAATTAAAAACAAATAAGTAAATAAAGTCATTGAAGCATAAGGCATAAACATTGATGAAAATTTATTTTAATGAAGTTTCACAAATCAGAAAAAGGTTTCACAAATCCCAGACCTGTTTTTATATATCCTTCTATTAGTGTAGAATAATATAGTCCTGGTTTGAAGAGTCCAGGTGTTGTGGTTTCTGAGCTGGACCAGGTCTAATATAGTCCAGTAGCCTAAAAATGATGAAAAACAAACTTTGTTGAAGTTTCAGAAATCAGAAAAAGGTTTCACAAATCCCAGACCTGTTTTTATACATCCTTCTATTAGTGTAGAATAATATAGTCCTGGTTTGAAGAGTCCAGGTGTTGTAGTTTTTGAGCTAGAGCTCAAGGTACTGAAAAATTAGTTGTAATATCCCTTTAGTCATTTGCCGAATCGGAAGCTAGAATCGGAAGCTAACTTCAGCTTCGTTGGGTAATGCAGGTTTTATGGATCATCTGTACCTGACAGTTGGTGACACTGATACTGAGGGCCAGCAGGTTTATGAAAAGTAGCTGTACACTATAAAAAGGAACAATGCACTTTGGACTAGAATAATAATAATAATAATAATAATGAATTCAAGATAGGGTGAGAAGCTCGGTCATCCGGGAGGGACTCGGAGTAGAGCCGCTGCTTCTCCACATCGAGAGGAGCCAGTTGAGGTGGCTCGGGCATCTGGTTAGGATGCCTCCTGGACGCCTCCCTGGTGAGGTGTTCCGGGCATGTCCCACCGGGAGGAGACCCAGAGGAAGACCCAGGACACGCTGGAGGGACTATGTTTCTCGGCTGGCCTGGGAACGCCTTGGGATTCCCCCGGAGGAGCTGCTCCAAGTGGCTGGGGAGAGGGAAGTCTGGGCCTCCCTACTTAGGCTGCTACCCCCGCGACCCGACCCCGGATAAGCGGAAGAAGATGGATGGATGGATGGATGAATTCAATTTATAACGCACTTTTCATTAATGAAAATCTCAAAGTGCTACAAAGTGCAACAGAATTAAATGTCAATAAAACAAGTAATAAAACAAGTAAAATCAATAACAGTATCAACTAAGATCAAAAGTAGAATCATGAGGAGGTAGAGTATGCTCGGTTGAAAAGAAAGGTCTTCAAGCCGCTCTTAAAGTCAACCACAGACTGTGGGGCTCTTAGACAGTCAGGAAGAGAGTTCCACAGGCGGGGGGCATCCACACTGAAAGCCCTGAAAGAAATTCAGAAATACAAAGAGTGCCGATCCTTTTTAAACACTGAATGCAAGTAAATAGAAGGAATAATGTTTCCAGAAGCAATGATGTTCTCTGCTGCCCACAATGTATGTTGAATAAAATCAATTTGACAACTAAACTACAGATAGCTTGTTGTTGAATGATCTTAGCTGAAATATGTAAAATAAGCTGAAACCAGACAAAGGCTACGTTCACACTGCAGGCAAATCCGACCCAAATCTGATTTTTTTTCCAATCCGACCCATATTTGATTTTTTTATGACAGTCTGAACGTGACAAATCCGATTTTTTCAAATCCGACCCAGGCCGTTTCAGTATGTGGTTTTAAACCGGATATATATCTGTAAAGGTCCAGGATTATGAGGAGGTCAATATTAATACTGACCTCTTTACCTTAATTAATTTACTTATTCAGATTGAATAGTAATTTCACGGATTCTTTCTTTTTCAGTTTACCCAATATTTCTGTGATCTTTATGATGGATAAATAAATAAAGCCATTAAGTGACAGAGACGTTAACTTAGTTGATATGTCAAAGACACTATCATTTATTTAAAATAAATCAACTAAATTAACACCATTACACTTGATTGACATGATTTCACTTTCTTTCAATTTAACACGTCAGCACAGTTAAATTTAACACAACAGACTTCAATACTGGATGTTAAACATATTTAGTCTGAGGGCTCTTTAACTTAGTTTCCAGCTTAGAAATGGAGATATAAGGGAATAGGAGGAAAGATGGAGAGATGATTTAAAGGAAATTGTCTTGAGCATGTTACCAAAAAGTGACACTTCCCATCCGACTTCTGCTAAAATCCAGGTACGTTTGTAAACAGCTCTTTACCTTCGACGACGAGTCTGATAAAGAAATGACACCAGCCTTCCAGATGCACAGAGTCCTTCAGGCCCAGTTCTTCGAGCTGGTTCTAGTTTACGTTTCAACGTCTCCTGGTTTCGCGTTGGTCATCAGAAAATGCGTCAGCTCCTGGCCTCTGACTTCAAGATAAACTTATTCCAGGAAGGAATAAACAAAGTTTTGAGCTTACGCTCGTTCGAAGTGGACTCATAACAAACATGTCATTAGTCCTTAACTGGATGACGTGCCCTTAGCGTGTGGCTAAACGTCCGTCCAGCTCTTTGGGAAAGGTTCACATCTCTTTGAAGTTCCCAGCAAACTCTGAAGCGTTCATGCAAACAAACGCTTTTACTCAAAAATGTTGAGATTAGAACACACTTTCCTCATTGGTCCGTGGGCCAAGAGGAGTGTGAAAACGTGAAGTGGAAACTCAAGGTTGACAGCAAGTCTGCTTAGATAACAAAGAGGAATGTTTTGGAAAAGTGTCTGAAAGAGAGGAGACATCTCGACGCTAACGAGAATTTTAGCTGAACTCAACAAAAACAACTCCTGAGCAAGTCAATCTGACACCTCATTCAACTTTGTCATAGATATTTTGAGTAGACACTTTCATTTGGTCAAGTAACACAGTAATACTCCATATTAAAAGAATAACAGCATATAACATATATCATGAAAATGACAAAAGTTATTCTTTTGATTACATTAGAATAAAATCAAAGATAGAAATAGTCTCTTTTGGTGACTATATTCTCAGATTACAACTAATGGAATAATTTGTGGTAAATGTCTTGCTTTACTGAGAGGTCAGTAAAGGTCATCTCTGGAACAGTTCAAAAATACACAGGTGTATCAAAGTGGACACGGTCATGCCCACTACATCTCCCCCCTTTTGGAAGCCATCGCCAGTCCTTGGGGATGGGGTCCAACACGAAAGGAAACCTTGAACTGTCTCTGATCTTGAAGTAATCCAGCAAGTGGAAAAGAAAAATCAAAAATTATAATCCCATAAAGTTTTTGGAAATTCCATACTGTTCGGAGGTAATCCCATTGCGAAAAGCTTTTAATCCCTTGGAAAACTGAGTCTGTTAACTCTTGGAAAACAAAGTCTGTGATCCTTTGGAAAACAAAGTCTTATAATCCACAGCGGTAATTCCACAACGATTAGTTTTGTTGATTGATCAGCAACAATTGTTTTCATAATCAGCATGTAGAGGGGATCCCTCGATTGATGCAGAGGAGGTGACCCTTGGATGAAGGTTGAAGACCAAGCATTGGAGCTGCAGGTCCCCACATTGAAGGTTGTTGGCTGGTTGGCTTCCAGTCAGTGCCACTCTGGTTCTATGTGTCATGCAATTATGTGGTTTTTTAGGTGGGCTTATGATTGGGATTTTACATTAAGCCTTACCTATATGCACCTGGTATGTAAGCTATCATGGTTTAGATCAGCTACAATTACCAATTAAGGGGTGGATCAATTCTGTAAAATTAGATATAGGGATTTGTACCTATAAAATTTTGGAGGGCTTCTGTAACGAAGGCCTCTAATTCCAAACTATTCCTCCATTCATTACTTAGTTTAGGTTAAACTAAAATAGAAAAATGAAATATAGTTTGATCTAAATGTCTGTTGTCTTTTAGACGAACGACGTAGGATTTGGTATTCCTAATAAATTTTGAAGTCTATGGCGAGACTCATCAAAATGAATAGACAATCTAGAATAGAAACGATCGAATCGGTTCAATTTAGAAATTGTGAGGTCAATGTAGTTTATGGTACCTTGAGTAGCTTTAAACTACATTGACTCTTCGACGATTGAGATTTAACAAAACGAACTGCATGTTGGCATAGTTAAATCCATATCATTCATTAACCAATGTTAATACAAAACCTTTTTGGCTGGGAGTGTTCAGAACCAAAACAATATCTCAACTAATGACAACAGTAATGACTAAACAACAAGGAAACAACGTTTCACTGCTTCGACACACTCTTGTCGTCAGATTCCAAAGTGCAACACACAAGAAAACAGGTCTCAACTTTATGACCGAGGTCAAATTAAATCTCGTGGATTTAAACGGTTGTTAAGATTAGTTTTTTGTTGTGGGTTTTAGGCTTAGCGTTTCTAAGTTCAAATTGGACAATGCGACTTATAGGGTGGAAATACGGTAGTTTAAACCTGATTAGTTTATTTACTAACTTGTGTTTGGACGACCTTATTATCCCATGAAGTCGGTGAGTTTGTGAGATCTTTGTCTTTTGTGGAGTCATTGAACGCCTTGTAAGGTTTGATCTGATTTCGATGTACCCATTTAGCAATTGGCTCTTTGCGGCCTTTGCTGATTTTGATTTCGTAGACGACTGAGGACACTTTGTCTGTTATCAGATGAGGTCCAGTCCACCTGGGCATTAGTTTGCGGGCGAGAGTTCCGGTCTCGGACCCTCCTTTCCCGGTTGCTGGGGCGAACGTATAGTACCAGACTCTGTCTCCCACTTGGAGTTCATTGTGAGAGGCCTTTTGGTCGTAGTACGCCTTACGTCCTTCAGCGGATTTTTCCAGGTTTTTCTGGGCGAAAGCAAAAGTGTTTCTGAGGTGTACATTCAAATCTTTCATGTATTGTTGTGTGGTGTAGGCTGTCGCCATGGCGGCGTCGCCTGGTTGGTACAACAGGTGTAGAGGGAGAGTCATTTGTCGACCGGTCATCATCTCGAAGGGAGAGATGCCAGTTGATGT
>JBBPBX010003290.1:46203-75860 GCA_038048925.1 Garcialebias charrua | reverse complement strand
ACCAGCAATTAAGTTCTAAACAGGTCAGGTGCAGACATGCCCATGTGAGCTACAGTATGTCACCAGTTTTTTTATTTTTCCTTCGGCTGCTCCCTTCTTCAGGGGGTCGCCACAGCAAACTGAAAGTTATGCACCATAACTCCTGTTCCCTGAAGGAAGGAAGGTGCAACATACTTGCTATGGGAATTGCGCCCCCGTGCGATTAACTGAAGGACTATACTCACGCCTTTACGGCAGGGGCGTCAACGCCGCGCCAGAGGCCCCGCCCTCTGGGTACTTAAGCGGCTGACGCCCATCCATCTTTCTCCAAAATTGCACTTCACCGAGCTTTCAGCATTGAAAGGGCCAGATATGTTGCACCTCGTTCCCTTCCTTCAGGGAACATGAGTTATGGTGCATAACTTTCAGTTCCCTTTCAGTCTGGTCTCTCGGTGCAACATACTTGCTATGGGAACGTAATCCATTCACGCCCTTGAAATGCTCAGTAAAATGCATGCTAGAGTGAACGTCTGCCCTTGACCAGCAGGCATCTCAAGGCTACTTTCTACTGTGTGTTAGAAAGGACAGCCTGAGTGACGTCACACGCAGTAACATCCAAACTGTAATGCTTTGCAAAAGTGTTTAATGAGCTCCAGTTTGCAGCAGCGCAGATGTCTGCAACTGGTACACCCTTGAACAATGACCAGGAAGTGGCCAAGCCCCAAGTGGAGTGAGTGTACACTCCAGAGGGCACCTGTTGACCGTTGCTACTGTATGCCCTTTTAATGGCCTCAGTCACCCAATGTGAGAGGCGTTGTTTTGATAGGGCCTTCCCTGTAGCAGGTGCTGCAAAGCAGACGAACAGTTGGTTTGTTTTTCTCCATTCGGCTGTTCTCTGCATGTAAGTGTGTAAAGCTCTCACTGGGCAGAGAGCCTTCAACCTTTCCTGTTTCTGAGTGAGGACAGGAGCAGGTGGGAAGGAGGAGAGATCAAAGTTTAGACTCCTGTGGTTCAGAGTCAAGACCTTGGGAGTGTATGCGGATTAGGTCTTAATGTGACCTTTGACCCGTCAGGGGTGAATCTGGTACACATTGGATGTACAGACAATGCATGGAGGTCACCCACGCGTTTCGCCGAGCAAAGTGCCAGGAGTAGAGCGGTTTTATAAGATAATAAATCTATCTTAACCTCGCTCAGTGGCTCGAATGGGGGGTCACAGAGAGCCCCCAGGACCAGGCCAAGATCCCAACCAGGGGTCAGGATCCTGCTGGGTGGTTTAGTCCGAAGCACACCTTTCATAAATCTTATTATGATTGGATACGCTCCAGGTGTCCTGTGTCCCCAGCCTTCGTGACAGGCTGAAATAGCTGATAGGAAAACTTTAATCGTTGAATAAGAACAACCTTTTTCCAGTAAGTCCTGAAGGAAGGTCAGGAGCTGAGCCAAGTCGCATGCATAAGAAATAATATTTCTTTCTGAGCACCAGGCTTCAAAAATATGCCACTTCTGTGCGTATAGAGACTGTGTTGACATAGCACGGGCATTTTGTATGGTTTTTACCACATTTTCCGGCAGGCCTGACGCCATCAGCTTGTTCTTTTCTGCTATCAAGCTGAAATTTTTGACAGTTCCTGGCCTAAGCGGCTGGACTGCCCCTTCTGGTGACATAGTTTGGCCCTGAAGAAGAGCAGTTGGTGCATCCAGTTCTCCTCCAAGGGCCCTGGAGGCTGTGAACCCCTGGGGGTCAACCAAGTTGGGAAGAAGGCCTCCTTGCCGATGTGCCACCAGGCTGCTCTGCTCGAGGGTAATCGAGGGCAGATGCAACCTGTCATCCTTATTAGACAGGATTGGAGCAGAAAGTCTATTTTCCCCCTCCAAGTTTGGGGTCATGGGACTGGGAGACTACGAGTTTTGTAAACGAGCAGATCTCCTGACTCCAATCCGTTTTCTGGAATGGTCCAGTTTACTTGTCCTTGGCTTTAATAGAGCGTCGGAACCAGGCAGACCGACCGGGGTCTGTGTTTCACCCGTTGGGAGAATTTTATTTGAAAGCAGAGCTGGATCAGCACAGAGAGGAAGGTCACGTACTGTCTGATCACTGCTTGGACATTGCGTGCCCCTCATTAATAATAAAGGGGCAGCTGCAACGTGAGAACGTGGAGATGCTCCTTTTGGTTTGGCAGTCTTTAGATTATTTGGTGATAAAGAACCCAGTCCCCTTCGAAAAACAGAGATCTGATTCAACTCTGATTTGTTTCCATCCACAGCAGCTTGAACACAATTGCTGCTGTGAAGGTGTGAAGCTTGTACCTGTCTGTGGGCATCTGACGTGGCCCTCCATCGTTATATTCTGTCGGCATGCCTCCCTGAGGTGCGGACATGTCACGTGTTTTTCTGGTTAGTGTATTGGCTGCCCCGTTATTCACAATGGAGCAGGGGCTTGAGCACATGACCCCCCCTCACCTGTCTCCGTGAGAGGTATGGGGCTGCTTGCATACGCCTCTGTGTCTGTTTATTTCAGACGAATCAGAGGCACCCTGCTAGGGTTTATTGATTAGTCTAACACCCCGTGGGCCGTGAGGAAGGGGGGAGGGGGGGAATGGCCCCCTCCCTTTATGACGGCTGGCAAGCCAGAGGGACCTGTTCTGNCCCTCCCTTTATGACGGCTGACAGGCCAGAGCAGGGGTCACCAACATGGTGCCCGCGGGCACCCGGGTGCCCCCAAGGACCATTTAAGGTGCCCTCGGGGGCACCCGGGTGCCCCCAAGGACCATTTGAGGTGCCCTCGGACCTGTTCTAAAAATAGCACAACTCACTACTAAGCTGCATTTAAAATTTCATTTTATTCAGTTGTCATTCTTTTTTGTATTTATATATATTTTAAAATGTCTAAAATATGTTCTTAAAAATATGTTTATTATACTTTTTTTTTCAATTTACGCTTCGTTATTTCCGAAGAGTTTATCAAACTGGTGCCCTTTGTATGACTCCGTACCCACGAAGTAGCTCTCAATTTCGAAAAGGTTGGTGACCCCTGGGCCAGAGGGACCTGTTCTGCTGAAGTTGTCTGTGTGTTGTTGTTTTGTTTTTTGAGAGTCAATAAAACAGAGAGCGGCTGTTTTATGAGCTTTATTCGTGCTTATGTGCAATGACGTACATGATTTTATGTCACTCACAGCAGGGAAAGCATGATTTCTGCATGCAACATATTTACCAGCTTTTTGTACCGTGTGACAAATAAAGTCTGGACTTGAAGGGATCATTCCCAGTACCATGTGGGCGGGTGATCGTGTAATGTGGGAACGTGGACCTGGTTCATCAGGCACGTTTTTGTCTGGTGTCCCAATTCGCCGAGAAGGCCCTGTGTCTGACCGCCTGGCGGGGAATGAACCTGATTTTGCTCCATGCGTGCTCGGTGCGAGGTTGGCCCGGCGGGGGTCTCTGCCGGGCTCCTTGTATGCTGGCCGCTTCTGCGGTGGTCACGCGTTGCCGAGCGGTGTCGAGGCTGCACAGGTCTGCCTCCAGCAAACTCCCTTGGGGGGGGGAAGCTTCTCCGGGGAATGCCCACCCGGAGAGCTTCGGCCTGTCTGCGCCTTTGGTCCAGCTTGGTCTGAATTTGCTCCAAAGCTTTACCAAATAATCCCGTCGGCTCTATCGAGTGGTGGAGAAAAGGCACCTTTTGTCCCTCGGGAAGATCCGTTAAAGTCATCCACAGGTGGTGAATCGCGATGACAACTTCCGCCATGCCTCTGCCTTGAGCAACAGCAGCTGTCCCTATCATGCGGAGTACAAAGTCTGTTGCACTGCGGGCTTCGTCCAGCAAGTCGGCGGCAGCCTGCTTATCCGACGTTACCTGCAGCTGTTGCAGCTTTTCCGCTAGGTAAGCCTGCATCAACGCAGACGCGTTCATGGCGCGCCGCGAGTCCCTGAGTTCTGTAGCACTTCTCGAGTAGAGACGCTGAAGCTCGACAAGCCTTGCTGGGGAGAGTTGGTTTTGTCCCGGATGACTTAGGAGCTAGGTGAGACGCTAGTGTGTCCTCAATTTGAGGTACGTTAGCTATTCCCACCTCGTCCATCCCATCGACGTCGAGGAACTGTGAGAGGGGAAGGAGCATGGGGGCTCTTGGTTGAGCCCAGGTGCGAGTTAGTTCTGTGAGGAAGTCCGGGAACACGGGCATCCTTTGCTCGTGGCGGCCTGCTGCTTCGAGTAAAAATAGTTTCCTGCCAGCCTCGTGACCTGTTGGCGAGGCGGAGGCTCGGGCCATGGGATGTGCAGCGCGTCCGCTGCTCTGTGGCACAGGTCGAACAGAGCAGGGATGGAAAAGTCGGTTTCTGGGAGCACAGGTACCGGGGTCTGGGAGAGATCTTCTCCCTGATCCTCCAGTTCCACGTCTGCGTCCTCCGCTGAAAATTCGCCCGAGGCTGAATCGAGATCTCGTCCTCGTTCATCATGCCTCGGGTGTCGAACTCGACTGTTAAGTCCACCATAGGAGCTAGCACGTCGGGGCTGTCACCCCATTCGACTCGTGTGCTGTCGTGTATCAGGATGCAACTGGAACAGGATGCTGCATGATCATTTGAGTGAAAATTGTTTTGTTCAAAATCACTGTATGTATACTAAACAAAGTGAGAATGAGCCAATGGTTGTGATCCTTTGGGTTGATGATATCATAATAGCAACAAGCAAGGATTCTCTAATCACGTGATAAAGAAATGCTGGAAGCAAAGTTTAAGATGAAAGATATGGGGACAAACATTTTGGGGGTATTTTTACACAGACAGAGGGTGAAGAAAAGATGTACCAAAAGACGTACATAATGAAAATACTTGAGAGATTTGTAAGTCTGATTGTGGCACAAGATGTGCTCCATGTGAACAGAAATTAAACTGAGTGTAAAAGTGAACTACTGTAGTAGATTAAGACATTATCCTGAGCTTGTAGGAAGTTGGATACATGTTATTACATGCACACAGCTCAGTTGGGTTGCAAGTAAACTTTCACAATGCTTATCACAACCAAATGAATGTTGTTGTATCCTCAAATAACCCAGATAATGCGAGACAAGGCTCTACAAGTAAAAGATTTAACAGTGTTTATAAGTTACAGTGAAAGAGACAATGCAAAGAAGAATCCTCTGGAACCCCGAGGAGCAAGGAAATGGGTCAGGTAGGTATTTAGGTTGGAGAACAATCTTTGAAATGTTTTTTTCTTGGCTTGGAGGCTGGGAGGCCTGTCCAAGGAGGTTCCAGGACGTGGGCACGAAGGAAGCAGGCAAGTGTGTACAGTATCGAGTTATTATTGGTGTGTATGTAGATGTTTTATTAATTGTATTTACTCATTTATGTTCGAGTCATTCCTGCTAACCGGAAGTGTGCCGCCCGGGTAATGAATGCGGAAGTGCTGGAACGGGAGTCCGTGGCATATAGTCTATTGGTGGCCATCTTGGATCTGGAAGCTGCAGAAGGCTGTAATCTCGCAAATGTAACGATAACAGCTAAACGTGTTGAGATTCTTGAAGGGGACAATGAATAAGAGCTTATGTTATATGGTTGCTATGACTTTTCCAGGGGGAGCTATAGCACCAACTAGCGTCCCCCTAGCGTTGTCGCTGCGCAGCGGTGTTCATCAGGTCAGTCTTAAGAGCCGAGTCATCTCTCCCTCCAGTGCCTCTCCGTCGTCTCCTTCACGACAGTCCTAAGCGCTAGCATTAGCATTAGCAATATGTTGCAGTGGAGATGACAGCAAAACTTTAGATTTTTTGTGCTTAGAGGTCATATTACCAGCTTGTTGGTTCAGTTCTGCGGTGATATCAGTCTTGGAAACAGAATTCATCCCAAAGTACCAAGAGTGCAGTTATAAAAATTTGTTTTCTATCAGGCCTGACAAGAGCTCTTCGAGACACAGACTACATTATTGGCGCCATCTTGAGTCTCCCAAATATCTAAATTTAAATACTTTATTTTAAAAAATATTATCCAGCAGATAAACAGAGTTTGAAAGTCCAACAAAGTCTATCACCAGAGCCTAAGAGATCCACAATCCTTCATATTCATTTTTATGCTTTTCAAAAATCCTGACACCCAGCTTCCTGTCCAACTATTATCTTTGGTGGTTCTGCAGATCCACCTGAGTTTTGTTGGGTCTACATACAACCATCCGATGCTGTCTGGCCACGCTCTCCCCTGCCACAACCTTACAGTCTCCAATCTCCCTCAGGTTTCCTCTTCTACACAGAATGTAGTCGACCTGTGTACTCCTTCCTCCACTCTTATAGGTCACTCTATGTTCCTCCCTCTTTTGGAAATAGGTATTGACTATAGCCATTTCCATTCTCTTGGCAAAATCCACCACCATCTGTCCTTCCTGGTTTCTTTCCTTGACACCAAACCTACCCATCACTTCCTCGTCCCCTTTTAATTCCTCTTTTTCCTGTATGTAAATTGCTTTTTTTTTGGATGATTATTTCCTCTGGTATCGAATGCTGTTCAGCTGGAAGGATTTTTACTGAAATCTTTTTTACTTTTGGACATTTGTTATTATGCGTAACCATAACAACAAGGTGGTTTTCTACAACTGGGAGCTGCTGATTAACATCTTAAAAGTTCAAAGAACACCTCAGCTACAGCTCCAAATCATAGATGAGTTGAAAAGGAGGTGCCGTGGATGCCATCACATCTACCTGGTGTTTGTGCTGAAGTGCCTGATTGCTGAGATACTGGAGCTGGCAGGAAATGCGGCTCATGACAGTGGGAAAACTGGGATTGTCCCTCGACACCTGCAGTTCCATTTGTGGCCACAGAACCCCAAGTCTTGTATTTCTTCCATTTTGTTGCCATTCTTCAGCTTTGCTGAGTCAATCACACAACAATGTTGAGTATTGGAGCATCCAATGTAAAGGCAGCGAGAACATCTTCATGGAAGGCAGTTTTCAGGCAGTACTGGCGGGAGCCCAATCTAATATGATCCTACACCATCTGCGCCATCTTGTCCCCCTCCAACATTTGAATTAAGTTTGTTCAAAACTGTTGTCTCTTCACTGGAAACCGTTGGTTTAGAAATGAACACAACTTCCTGTTTACGTGCTGCAACTGATTGATCTGAGCTGATAGTTTGAGAGATGATGTAGTAGTAGATGCAGCAGTCAGCAAGAAGTCAGCCAGCTGTCAGCAAGTATTCATGCAGCAGGCAGCTAACATTCATCCTGTAATCAGGCAGCATTCAGCAAGCAATCAGAAAACAGTCAGCCACCATCCATCCATCCATCCATTTTCGTCCGCTTATCCGGGGTCGGGTCGCGGGGGTAGCAGCCTAAGTAGGGAGGCCCAGACTTCCCTCTCCCCAGCCACTTGGAGCAGCTCCTCCGGGGGAATCCCAAGGCGTTCCCAGGCCAGCCGAGAAACATAGTCCCTCCAGCGTGTCCTGGGTCTTCCTCTGGGTCTCCTCCCGGTGGGACATGCCCGGAACACCTCACCAGGGAGGCGTCCAGGAGGCATCCTAACCAGATGCCCGAGCCACCTCAACTGGCTCCTCTCGATGTGGAGAAGCAGCGGCTCTACTCCGAGTCCCTCCCGGATGACTGAGCTTCTCACCCTATCTCTAAGGGAGAGTCCAGACACCCTGCGGAGAAAACTCATTTCAGCCGCTTGTATCCGAGATCTCGTTCTTTCGGTCACAACCCAAAGCTCATGACCATAGATGAGGGTGGGAACGTAGATCGATCGGTAAATTGAGAGCTTTGCCTTTTGACTCAGCTCTCTCTTCACCACGACAGACCGGTACAGCGCCCGCTTCACTGCGGACGCTGCACCTATCCGCCTATCGATCTCACGCTCCAGTTTTCCCTCATTCGTGAACAAGACCCCGAGATACTTAAACTCCTCCACTTGGGGCAGGACCTCCTCCCCGACCCGGAGAGGGCATGCTACCCTTTTCCGGCTCAAGACCATGGCCTCGGATTTGGAGGAACTGATCCTCATCCCGGCCGCATCACACTCGGCTGCAAACCGCTCCAGCGAAAGCTGTAGATCACGATCTGATGAAGCCAATAGGACCACATCATCTGCAAAAAACAGAGAAGTGATTCTAAGGCCACCAAAACGGATCCTCTCAACACCTTGGCTGCACCTAGAAATTCTGTCCATAAGAGTTAGTGCAGGGCTTTTGACTTGGGACCCGAAGGACGCGGGTTCGCGTCCCGGCCACTACACACCTTGGGGTGTCTATGAGTGCACATCTAATTCTCCAGCTCCCCGGGCGCTTTCTATGGCTGCTCACTGCACCACCTGGTAGGTGGTTGGGTTAAATGCAGAGACGAATTTCGTCTGTGTATGGGAAACATACGCAGATGACAGGAAAATACATTATTATTATTATTATTATTATTATTATGAACAGAATCGGTGACAAAGGGCAACCTTGGCGGAGTCCAACTCTCACTGGAAACGAGCCTGACTTACTGCCGGCAATGCGGACCAAGCTCTGACACCGGTCGTACAGGGACCTAACAGCCCATATCAATGGGCCTGGTACCCCATACTCCCGGAGTACCCCCCACAGAACCCCCCGAGGGACGCGGTCGAATGCCTTTTCCAAGTCCACAAAGCACATGTAAACTGGTTGGGCAAACTCCCACGCGCCCTCCAGGACCCTGTTGAGGGTGTAGAGCTGGTCCAGTGTTCCACGACCAGCACGAAAACCACACTGCTCCTCCTGAATCCGAGGTTCGACTATCCGACGGACCCTCCTCTCCAGAACCCCTGAATAGACCTTACCAGGGAGGCTTAAGAGTGTGATCCCCCTATAGTTGGAACACACCCTACGGTCCCCCTTTTTGAATAGGGGAACCACCACCCCAGTCTGCCAATCCAAGGGAACTGCCCCCGATGTCCACGCGATATTGCAGAGTCGCGTAAGCCAACACAACCCCACAACATCCAGAGCCCTAAGGAACTCGGGGCGAATCTCATTAATTAATTAATAATTAATTCAATTTATAACTCACTTTTCATTACTGAAAATCTCAAAGTGCTACACATATATTGAATGCTACACACATTCATAAACCGGTGGCGGCAGACTACCATGTAAGGTGCTTTCCAATCCTACCGGGAGCAACTCGGGGTTAAGTGTCTTGCCCAAGGACACAACGACACATGGTGCGGGTCCCGGGAGTCGAACCGCCAACTTTCCGATCAGGAGACGACTGCCCTTACCACTACGCCACGGCCGCCCCCGGAGCCCTGCCACCGCGGAGCTTTTTAACCACCTCGGCGACCTCAGCACCAGAGATTGGAGAGCCCGACCCAAAGTCCCCAGGCTCCGCTTCCTCAGTGGAAGACGTGCCAGTAGGATTGAGGAGGTCTTCGAAGTATTCCGCCCACCGACTCACAACATCCCGAGTTGAGGTCAACAGCACGCCATCCCCACCATAAATGGTGTTGGTCGCGTACCGCTTTCCCCCCCTGAGACGCCGGATGGTGGACCAGAATCGCCTCGAAGCCGTACGGAAGTCATTCTCCATGGCCTCTCCGAACTCCTCCCACGCCCGAGTTTTTGCCTCAGCAACCACCCGAGCCGCATGCCGCTTGGACTGCCGGTACCTATCTGCTGCTTCCGGGGTCCCACAGGCCAAAAAGGCCCAATAGGACTCCTTCTTCAGCATGACAGCATCCCTCACCGCCGGTGTCCACCACCGGGTTCGAGGGTTGCCACCACGACAGGCACCAACAACCTTGCGGCCACAACTCTGATAAGCTGCCTCGACAATAGAGGCGCGGAACATGGCCCACTCGGACTCAATGTCCCCCGCCTCCCTCGGAACGTGTTCAAAGCTCTCCCGGAGGTGGGAGTTAAAGCTCCGTCTTACGGGAGACTCTGCCAGACGTTCCCAGCAGACCCTCACAATACGTTTGGGTCTGCCAGGTCTGACCGGCATCCTCCCCCACCATCGGAGCCAACTCACCACCAGGTAGTGGTCAGTGGACAGCTCCGCCCCTCTCTTCACCCGAGTGTCCAGGACATGCGGCCGCAGATCAGATCAGCCACCAGTCAGCAATAAGTCAGCCAGCACCCAACAATTAGTCAACAGCAGTCAGCCAGCTGTCAGGTAGCAGTCAACCAGCAGCAGGCAGCAGTCAGTCAGAAGTTAGCAAGTAGTCAGCCAGCAGTCAGGCAGCTGTCAGGCAGCAAGTAGTCAGCCAGCAATCAGGCAGCAGTCAGACAGCAGTCAGCCAGCAGGCAGGTAGCAGGCAGCCAACAGGCAGCCAGCAGTCAGGCAGCAATCAGGCAGCAGGCAGCAAGTAGTCAGCCAACACAGGCAGCAGTCAGGCAGCAGTCAGGCAGCAGGCAGCAAGCAGTCAGCCAGCAGTCAGCCAGCAGTCAAGCAGCAGTCAGGCAGCAGTCAGCCAGCAGTCAGGCAGCAGGCAGCAAGCTGTCAGCCAACAGTGCAACTGTTAACAGTTAGCCAGCTGTCAGGCAGCTGTCAGACAGCTGTCAGGCAGCAGTCAGGCAGCAGTCAGCCAGCAGGCAGCAGTCAGCCAGCAGTCAGGCAGCAGGCAGCAAGCTGTCAGCCAACAGTGCAGCTGTCAACAGTTAGCCAGCTGTCAGACAGCAAGTAGTCAGCCAACAGTGCAGCTGTCAACAGTTAGCCAGCTGTCAGACAGCTGGCTAACTGTTGACAGCTGACTGATACTGTCTGACAGCTGTCAACAGTTAGCCAGCTGTAGTTAGCCAGCTGTAGTTAGCCAGCTGTAGTTAGCCAGCTGTAGTTGACAGCTGACTGAGCTGTCTGACAGCTGTCAGACAGTATCAGTCAGCTGTCAACAGTTAGCCAGCTGTAGTTGACAGCTGGCTAACTGTTGACAGCTGTCNTCAGACAGTATCAGTCAGCTGTCAACAGTTAGCCAGCTGTCAGACAGCTGGCTAACTGTTGACAGCTGACTGATACTGTCTGACAGCTGGCTAACTGTTGACAGCTGACTGATACTGTCTGACAGCTGTCAACAGTTAGCCAGCTGTAGTTAGCCAGCTGTAGTTAGCCAGCTGTAGTTGACAGCTGACTGATACTGTCTGACAGCTGTCAACAGTTAGCCAGCTGTAGTTAGCCAGCTGTAGTTAGCCAGCTGTAGTTGACAGCTGGCTAACTGTTGACAGCTGTCAGACAGTATCAGTCAGCTGTCAACAGTTAGCCAGCTGTAGTTGACAGCTGGCTAACTGTTGACAGCTGGCTAACTGTTGACAGCTGTCAGACAGTATCAGTCAGCTGTCAACAGTTAGCCAGCTGTCAGACAGCTGTCAGACAGTATCAGTCAGCTGTCAACAGTAAGCCAGCTGTCTGACAGCTGTCAGACAGTATCAGTCAGCTGTCAACAGTTAGCCAGCTGTAGTTGACAGCTGGCTAACTGTTGACAGCTGTCAGACAGTATCAGTCAGCTGTCAACAGTTAGCCAGCTGTAGTTGACAGCTGGCTAACTGTTGACAGCTGTCAGACAGTATCAGTCAGCTGTCAACAGTTAGCCAGCTGTCTGACAGCTGTCAGACAGTATCAGTCAGCTGTCAACAGTTAGCCAGCTGTAGTTGACAGCTGGCTAACTGTTGACAGCTGTCAGACAGTATCAGTCAGCTGTCAACAGTTAGCCAGCTGTCAGACAGCTGTCAGACAGTATCAGTCAGCTGTCAACAGTAAGCCAGCTGTCTGACAGCTGTCAGACAGTATCAGTCAGCTGTCAACAGTTAGCCAGCTGTAGTTGACAGCTGGCTAACTGTTGACAGCTGTCAGACAGTATCAGTCAGCTGTCAACAGTTAGCCAGCTGTAGTTGACAGCTGGCTAACTGTTGACAGCTGACTGACAGTATCAGTCAGCTGTCAACAGTTAGCCAGCTGTAGTTGACAGCTGGCTAACTGTTGACAGCTGACTGACAGTATCAGTCAGCTGTCAACAGTTAGCCAGCTGTCAGACAGCTGTCAGACAGTATCAGTCAGCCAGCAATCAGCCAACAGTCACGCAAAATCAGCAAGTAGGAGTAAGGCAGCAGGCAGGCAGCTCTCTGTTGTCAGAGGGAATTCTGTGCTGCTTAAACTTTGCATTTTATCCAATTGTTTTTATTTATTTTCCTCCTTCTTTGTGGTGGAGGACAGACCCAAACAAATAGAACCAGAACAAACAAACATCTAAATAAAATATTTATGTTCTTTGTTCACATTTATTGTAACCTGTCAATACACCATGAGTTGGGGACTGCTGACAGGACTAAAGAAGCAAAAGACGAGCTAAAAGCTAACAGTAGCCAAAGAAGAGGCAGCAGCTAAAGCTTACTGAACGTTCCTGAAGGATCTGAGATCTGATCCTGGTTCTGTGGAGAAACGGAACCGAGTTGGAACCATTAGTGAAAACAGGAACCATCAACATAAGGGTGACGTCACCAGAGCTGAGCCAGCAGCCAATCAGAGTTGAGAACAGCTGGTCTCCATGGTAACGACGGATCGTTTGGAGGAGGAGCAGCGTTCACGGAACCAACCCGGAAAAGTTCGGTGAGTTTGGGGTGACACGGTGGGTTCTGTTTGTTTGTTTGTTTGTTTGTTTGTTTGTTTGTTTAAAGCGCGCGGCCGCTGCTGCTTCCGGTTCCAGACACCGTCAGGCGGGGCGGGGAAACAGAACCGGGTCAGAACATCTGGAACAGAACAGAACCGTGTTTATGCATTTAAAACGAGGCTCGGTTCTGTCAGCAGCCTCTTGTTCTGACTCGGTCCAATGATCCAGTTTACCTGTGAGGAACCGCCTTAATACAACATGACATGCGATTCTTTTTCTGCTGCACCATTTTGGCTTCAGGACTTTTGAAATAATAATAATAATAATAATAATAATAATAATAATAATAATAATAATAATAATAATGTTTTAAGTTTTAACTATTTTGTTACAACACTGACATGTTTAGCAAAAATGGGTCGCGCTCAGGGGTGGATAAAATAATAATTACAGTTTTTTTTCACCCATAGGGATATTTACAGATCACAAATAGTTAAACATGTATATATTTATAAATTATGATTTGTTTCTTTAAAAGAGCATGTCCCTTTTACTATATAAAACGTTTTATTCTTGAAATTTTAACAGATCTTGTAGTTATACACCATTTATGTCAGTATTGTTAAAAAAAATGTTTTTTAAACCCATTATTACTGACAGCATAGAAAATAATGGTAATATTAAAAACTTATACATATACAGTATGTGCATATATTGATTTTCAGTTCCCAACATGGCACAGAAAGTTTCACAGTACTTAATGTTTCTGTAATAATATTTAATAAAAACATATTTTCAAACAGGGTGGAAAAACCTGTCTAAAGCTTTTGACACTGTGGATCATAACATCCTGTGTCATAAGCTCTCAGAAATCGGTTTCTCTGATCACACCATCGGTTGGTTTTCTAACTATCTTTCCAATCGGAGGCAATGTGTTCAACATAACGGTACTTCTTCCAGCTATTTAACAGTTAAAAATGGTGTACCACAAGGCTCAGTTTTAGGACCAACTCTCTTTACAATCTACATAGCTAATGTAGGTCACTGCATCCCTGATGCATCCTTACATTTCTATGCTGATGATACAGTTGTTTACTGCCGAGCTAAAACAGTAGCTAAGGCTTTCCAGTTACTGCAATCCGCTTTTGACATCATCCAGTCAGATTTGTTCCGTCTCAAACTTGTCCTAAATGCTGATAAAACAAAAGGGATGTTTTTTTCAAATAGGAAGGCGGTTCCAGCAGATCCTCCTCTGATTTTATCTTCAAATGGTGTCCCTATTGAGTTTGTTGATTCCTATAAATATCTGGGTATCCTGATCGATTCACATCTCTCTTTTAAACTCCACGTGGAAAACCTAGTGAAGAAACTGAAAGTTAAACTGGGTTTCTTTTTCAGAAACAGATCATGTCTAACACTGAATGTTAGGAAACGCCTTGTATCTGTGACTTTCCTTCCCTCCATTGATTACGGTGACATTCTCTACATGAATGCTCCTACAAGCACCCTGCAGATGTTGGATGTTGTCTATCATGGTGCACTAAGATTCATAACTGGTTGTGATTATCGTACCCACCACTGCACCCTGTATTCACTGGTTAACTGGACATCATTAACCTCACGCAGACTCTTCCACTGGTACATTTTCATCTTTAAATCACTTCTTGGTCTGCTGCCCTCATACATCTCCTCCTACATGTCTTTGCGTGAGTGCAGCTACAGCGTGCGCTCTCAGGACATGATTACCTGCAGTGTTCCGTCAGTGAGGACTGAACTTGGAAAAAGGGCCTTCTCCTACTCCGCTCCTGCTTCATGGAATATCTTACAAAAAGATCTGAAGCTCTCGACCTTGACTTCTCTAAATGGTTTTCAGAATCTGTTGGAATCCTGGCAAAAACCAATGCAGATTTGTTCCTGTCTTTGATTTTATACGTCTACCTTATAATGTTTTGCTAGTTTTTTGATACTTTGTTAAAAAAAAAATCTTTTGTTTTTTTCTCTCTTTTTGTTTTCTATTGTTTATTGTTTGTTTGTTTATTGTTTAATGAAATTCTATCACTGCTGTTCATTGTTCTTTAGTTTTAGCAGGTCGCTTTCGTAAATGAGCCCATGAGGTTCAAAAGATTTACCTGACTAAATAAAGGTTGAATGAATGAAAAAAAAAAACGTCTCCGATTCTAAAATCTGATGATAAAAAAAATTTAAAAATTAATTTTATAGCTTAAAAAACACAGCAATAATACATACAATAAGAGAAAAGAAAAGACAAGACATATATAAAATGAAAGGCGGCAGAAGAAGAAAAAATCTTATTTTATCTGCCCCTTACTCTCCAATAAACACTTCCTACAACCAACTCATTTGATTTCCAAAAATAATGAACAACTTAATTTTAACCTCCTCTTACAATTTCTAAATTCCAACACATTTAAATATATGTTTTTAACCGTTTAAACTTAATAATTATTTTGAATACAACCATTGATTGAACCACTTTAATATCTGACTCCAATTCATTAAAATCATTGTGCTGCATTTTAGCCATATGCACTGACTGGAACAGAAAGTTCAAGCATCTTGTCAAGTTTTGCTCGAGGTCTTGGGCTGAATTTGTTGCCAGCTCTTTCTGTATTTATCTGTTTTGGTTTTGCCAGGAGAGCTGTAAGCTTTTCAGTTTCTCTTTCCAGTCTTTGTTTAGTATTTCTTCTCTGACATTGGCCTGACTTTCTTTGCCTAAAACAGAAGAAAAAAATCCTAACACATAATTAACATGTAATGTTAATTATGTCTTATGTCTTAAGAATGAGATAATGGACCATGCTGCAACAGCTAAGCCTTCACAGATCAGAGCTCAAACCTTGAACATTCTGCAGGAGAAGGTGAAGAGCTTAGTTGGGTATTAGAAGTATTGGGTGTCTCAGGTGGAGAAGGTCTCGCTGTCTGGACCTCTGGACATGCTTTTCTCATGCAGTAAGGTCTGCAGTTCTTTTTTTTCTTGTCTCTTTGTCCTGCTGCAATTTCTCTCTTTCTTTGTGCAGGTACCTGGCCCTCTTATGGGTCTGCATCATGTCTTGCCCTGTACCAACGCTGCATCTCTGCTGCACTAAGAGCTGGAGACATTTCCTAACAAATGTGAATTTCACTTTTTTTCCAACAATGCTGCACACACACACACACACACACACACACACACACACACACACACACACACACACACACATATACACACACATATACTGTATACTGTATACATTTCACCCTAATTTCCACCCTGTTTGATTCCTAAACCTCTCGACCCTCTCGATTACCCACTCTGGGCCTGCATCTCCTAAAACTTTTTTGTTTGTTTGTTTGTTATCAGAAATGTCTGATGTAACGTGTAATTCAAGGTCAAAGTCAATGTTTTTTTATTGTCATTCGCATCTCATGGCACATGTGGTGGAACGAAATTGTGTACACAGGGTCCCAGTTACAGCCAACAAAAGTATACATTTTAAAGGAAAAACAGTACAGTAATAACATCTAAGATATGAACAAAAAAAAATACTCTTCTAAGAAATACAAAAAACACTTAGTGCAAAAACAATACGCCGAACAACAGCAGCACGAACATGAGTCTGTGTGAGCAGATGAGTACGAATGAACAACATGAAATACTTTGTAAATCAGCAGCATGGATAGTCAGCAGCACATGTCAACAATCAAGTGGCATTACAGTGATTTTTTTTCACAGTGATTATTCTGGTTAGATATTCATGAGTCTACACTTAATGCTCCTCAACCTCCTGCCCGAGGGGAGTGGGGCAAAAAGTTTCTGTGCTGGGTGAGTGGGGTCCTTCATGATGCAGGTGGCTCTCTTCCTGCATCTAGAGGTGTAGATGTCTGTGATGGTGGGGAGACTGACTCCAACATCTTCTGTGCAGCCTTCACCACTCTCTGCAGAGCTTTTCTTTCTGCAGCTGTGCAGCCTCCATGCCACACGTTGATGCTGGAGCACAGGATGCTCTCCACTGCACACCTGTAGAAGGAGGTGAGGACTGAACTACTCAGACCAGCTCGTCTCAGCCGTCTGAGGAAGTAGAGTCTCTGAGTAACTTTCTTGATCATGCTGGTGGTGTTGCTGAGGGTGTTGTTCATGTGTACACCCAAGTACTTGTAGCTGGAGACCACTTCCACCGCAGATTCTCCTGTATCCAGTGGGAGTGTTGTGTGTTGTTCCGTCTGAAGTCCACGATCATCTCCGTTGTTCCACCTCCTGCCTGTAGCTGGACTCGTTGTTTGTGATGCATCCAACCACCGCTGTATCATCTGCAAACGTTACAATTACAGTAATATACAATCATTCATCCTGTAGTTCAGCCTACGACCAGCAGGGGCTGTTTTCTTCACCGCTTCAGAACAAAAACATTTTGTTTATCTTGAGTTGATTCATTAGTTTGAATCATGTTTTTAAAATAATCAAAACAAGGTCCAACTTTACACTTAGTCAGATAAATAAAATAATTAATATAAGTTATTAATGCTGTTATGAATTAATGCAGCTGTAGTCACTTAATAATAATAATATGTTTGTCTGTCATCTGTGTATGTTTCCCATACACAGACGAAATTCGTCTCTGCATTTAACCCAACCACCACCAGGTGGTGCAGTGAGCAGCCAGAAAGCGCCTGGGGAGCTGGAGAATTTTAGATGTGCACTCATAGACACCCCAAGGTGTGTAGTGGCCGGGGCGCGAACCCGCATCCTTCGGGTCCCAAGTCGAAAGCCCTGCCACTACACCATCTTGGCTCCTTAATAATCAGTTCCAGTTATGTTAAATAAAATTGTGTTGTCCTCACTGGTTTATTGTAGTTTATATTTTAAAGGTTAAACATCTGTCAGATGACAGATGTCTGATTTTGACCTGAATTTAAAAACTGAGAGCAATTTTTTTAACAAAGTTAAAGTCGCTGTGGCGACCCCTGAAGAGGGAAAAGCCGAAAGAAGAAGAAGATTTTAATTTTATGAGAAATTAAAATGTTAATAATGTAAGTAAATAAAAACTGCTGTAGATTTGACCAAAGATTGGCTGAGGGTGTTACATCTGGAGTTGCTGAAACCTGAGGGTCAAACTTTTAGAGCAGTTTAAACCTCCACGAGGCCTTGGTCGGTGGGACTTTTCTGCTCACTTGAAAGCCTTGTGGTTGGGTCTGATCAGTCTTCATGTGATGGATCCTCCTGACCCCTTCAAATTCTCCCCTCCATGAGTCCAGCTGTATATTGAGAAAACTCCTCGGATGAAGAGCGAAACGTCTTCTGTTACAAATAAAGTCCAGTTGTTTCTGTATTGAACGTTTTTTGATTTTATCATGTCCTGGATGACTGAGAATCTTCACCAGCGCAGAGTCCAGCTGTGTTCTGTCAGGCCCATCATCACAACCTAACAACTGTGTGTTTCAGGTCAGTGATGGCAGGAACATCCAGACACGACAAAGAGATGTCCATGAAGGCCAAACAGCAGCTGGCCGATTGTTCGGACCCGTTGGAGAAACTCCGCCTGCAGTGTCTGACCCGAGGCTCATCTGGCATCAAAGGTCTGGGCAGGTAAGCTCCACTCACTCCACCCATCTGTTGAAACAAATCATTTAACCCTATACCTTGTTCATTTTTTAAGAACTTTATTAACAGTACCAAAACAGAACAATACAACACGAAACAAATACAAAATCTCATGAATAACTACATGTGGGTGTCATAACTACATTTTACAAAATAGGGGGTTCTATTTCATATAGGCTTCGCCCTTTAAGGCTATCGCTAGTGGGTTTTCCCCTCGTGCGAAGCACTAAAACTCTAGTCCACGCCCACCTGCAGTGTGGGCCCTGCCCCCGGTTTTTATAAGCTGCTCTGAGACTGGGGTTCGGCTCCCCTATTTTCTGCAGCAAGCAAGCACTTAAGAAATCTAAAGAGCTGAAGATGTCCAGCAGAGTCATTCGCCTGTGTCTGGCCTACGGGATTGGATTTATCCTCAGCTCCGACCTGCACGCTATTTGCAAAGGTTGCCTCAGAGCAGAACACGTGGGTCAAGCCCTGACACCGCAGGCTTCATGTCTGTGCTACAAGCTTCTCTCGTACAAGGAGAAACAACACAGAGTGGCCATATTTGCTCCAGGCAAAGGACATTTCCAGCTTTCAGAGAGCTACCCATTGAACAAGGCCCTCAAATTCTTTGATGTGAGGCAGGATTCGTATGTTTCCACCTCTGACGAGGACTCAATTTGCAGCTTTGCTCCCCCCATCCAGGCAGGAGCGCTGGAGCCAGAGCTTCCTGTGGCAGGTGCACCTCCAGGCATCCCTATGTCAGCAACCACCTCCCTCCCAGTGATCAACTCACTTGTGCATGCTCTGCCTGACATAATTCAGGAAGCGGCGAATGCAAGAGATCTGATTGTGCTGGAGCCACTGGCCCCCTGTTTCCAGATGACCTGTTAGGAAGGTTTGCCACCATGCACTCCGGCTGCCAAAACCCAGTCTGGCCCCAGTTCCCAGCCATGATGACATACTTGACTGGAGCAGCAGTTGACCCGCTGAAACTGAGAGAACCTGTGTCCACCTACGCACCGATCACAAAGGTGGAGGGGCTTACCGATAAGGAGTTCCCCCCTTTTCCATTTCTGGAGCCAAGTCTGATGGCTGTTTTCAGGGTCAGAATGGTCTGGCATGCTGGACAACGACCCGCCCCACTTCTTCCAGCGACCAGCTCACAGCAGGACTCACAAACCAAATTCATCAGTGCATGTCTTGGATCGCTGCAGCGGCAAACAACGTGACCATACTGGCTTTCAGCATCTCTAAAATAGCCTAGGAGCTGGATATTTCCTCAGAGGATCAGGACAAGTTCTGCAACGTTGCTGACACCATTTTGAACTTGTGCACTGCTCAAGCCATCTGTGCGTCCTGCATCCTGTCCTGGGCGACTGTCCTCCAGCATCAGATGTGGCTCCACCTTTCTCTCCATCCCTGAAGAAATTAAAAAAGAACTGCTGGAGGAGCCCAGTAGTCTGGACGGGTTTTTCAGCCCCCATTTCCAGTCAGTGCTGGATCAGATACAATCCTCTTCAGACACACTGGAACCCGTCCAGAAGCATGTGGCGCTGCCTTGTATGGACCCCCACTTCTCTCACGTCCCTGGTTGTTGGTGGGACCGCCTGGACCAACGGCAGCATCAAAGACGCTCAACTGTCGCAACTGCGGCTTCCCAAGCTCCGAGTGCAGTGGCTGCCTCTCAAACCAAGCCCCAACAGCCACCGCAGCTCGGCTTGCAGCGGAGCGCCAGGGGTCGTCAATCCACAACAGGAGACACAGCTGAGATGCCTTAAGAAATTACGTTTTGGGGGGAAAGTGTGTGTTCACAATGTTGAAAGTTTTGAAATAAAACACTAACATCACTCAAAGAGTAGAATCCTCACTACAGTCAGATCGAATGATCCTGCTGTGCCCTCTTCACACACACACCCCACACAGAGTGAAATGGTGACCTTTAAACGAACATATAAATGCAGCCATGGGTTCACGGTTCCCAAGCAGCACAAATATGACCCCACGCCAGCACAAAGTGTTGCGCATGTGGATAACTCCTCCTCCCTCTGGTTTATCCCTCCCACCTATCGGTAGATGAGAGTGCAGACGAGGAGCATCATGAGCCCTCTCCTAAACTGTGCGTGACTATACCGCCCATTCAACTGGTCCCCCTACCCCCCGACTGTGCCCGGCTGTAGGGCCGTGCGGAAACCCCTATACTGTACTGAAGTGGATTCAAAGCCCTTTCGATCAGAGCCCCCCATGGGTCACCCTGGATGGGAGACGGCAACGAAGCCAAGATTCAACTTGTCTGCTACTTCCTTGGATAGAGAACTTTACTAATTGTCTTTTCTATGTATGTGAATGTTCCTGTAAAGTGCCCTGAGACAACTTTTTTGTGATTTGGTGCTATATAAATAAACTGAACTGAATTGAATTGGATGCACATCTGGGGATGATGGGTAGCAGGGACTCCCGCTTGGGACATTGCGCAAAATGTGCATGTGCGGCCACTCTCAGAGTGCAATGCCATATGGTGGCGTTTATGTTCCACGAGCTGATGGATGGAGCGCTTGATCAGCAGGGGCTACACTCTGTAGTTTGCAACAACACACCCGAGATTAAACAGAATCCTGGAAACCATCTTTCCATCCCCAGAACAGGATGTGGCTCTCTAGTCAGGATAAATGCCCCTTTTCCACTTGCCGGTTCGGGTTGGTTATTGCGCAATATGTGCGTGCCAGAAGCGAGCTGGACGCATTTTCCACCTCACATATGAGCCGCGCCGCACCGTGATTCCGGACCGATTTCAGAGCAGGGTTCAGGCGGGCTGTAAGCGCGCCGTCCGTCACATCATAAACACTGTCTGTCGGTCACTGATTGGTCGGGGGGGAGGCTGTTTGGATGGACAAGGTGCATTGTGGGTCTTTTCAGAACAACAACAACAGATCTTCCATCTGAGCTTGACCCCGCCCGCACCAAACCGGAGCGTAGCTGATCGTATTGTTGGAGCTCGACAATAATAGAAATCATGGCTAGAAAACATAGTTAAGGGGACACTACCTCCACCACGTGTAAGACGGGTAGGATCCTACACCCCGCTCACTGAAAGGCTACAGAAGTGAATGGAGACAAAGCTACATATGAGCCGATCCGAATTGAACCAGACTGAACCAGACTGATCCGCTCTGCGCCGAGCGAGTGGAAAAGGGGCATAAGAGAACTCCTGATGAAAGATGTCGTTTCCAGGGTTCCCCCACGGGGAGAAGAATGTGGGATTTTACTCTTTGTATTTCCTGGTATTGAAAAAGACAGGTGGGATGAGACCGATCCTGGATCTATCTTTTTTCAACAAATATGTAATGAAACGGCAATTTCACATGATAACAGTCAAACGGGTGTTGGAGTGTGTCCACAAGAACGACTGGTTTACCTCTGTCAGTCTGAAAGGTGCAAACATCCATATTACGATCAGCCATAAACATAAAAAAAATGCATTTTTGCTTCCAATGAGTCCAGTATGAATACAACTGCCTGCCATTCGGGTACTCGCTCGCCCCCACACATCCTCCAAATGCATGGAAACGGCTCTGCAACCTTTACGCTCGGCAGAGATGAGAATCTTTTTCTATCTGGATGACCTGCTTCTGCTGCCCCGGTCCAAAGAAGAGGCAGAGGAGCAAACGAGAACTTTAGCGACACACCTATCATGCCTGGGTGTCTCCATAAACTGGGAAAAGAGCTCAGCTGTACCCTCCCAGCTCATTGTCTATCTGGGGGTAGAGCTCAACTCAACCACCATGAGAGCCCATCTCTCACAGCTGAGAAGGGAAACCCTGACATCACTGCTTCAGTGTGTCAGAGCTCAAAGATCAGTGACCGTGCTGTCTGTCATGTGCCTGTTGGGCATGATGGCGGGTACACACATAGTGTTCCCGATGGAGTTGTTGCACGTGAAATGTTTGCAGAGATAGTTCAGTAATCTTCACGTTGATCCCGTGCATCACAGGTACTGCATGATTTCCATCCCGCCGTCAGTAGAGGCAGACCTGAGTCACTGGGGACAAGCCCAGACCTTGCTGGAGTTAACACAACAAGCTATACAAAAAACTTGATGTAGTTTATCTTTTTAACAGATTGAAGAGAGGCCAGGTGAGACACAGTGCCTGGAGCCAGTTCTAAATTATGCAAAATGGTTTATAAATTGCATACAGTTCACAAGTATTTTTGTGCAGTCTTGCACAGGTTTTGAAAATTTGTTAAAGATTTACCAAATATAAATCAATATGGTTAAGACTGTATATTTCATATTAGGTTAAGTTTTGAATATATAGCAAATGTTAGTGCAATAGGGTTTAAAAAAACAAAACAACTCTGTTTTATGTTGAGTTAAAGGTAATGCACTATGGTAGGCTGAAGTCTTTGTTTACTTTTGTATTTATTAGTGGTGTAATGGTACAAGTGGGTGCATTGAACCATTTCGGTACAGCATGTTCGGTTCGGTCCACGTGCGTACCGTTTCGGTTATTTTTTCACTCGTTAAATTTTATTAAAGAGACATTATGTGGGGGAGGGGGGGGGCGCTAGCGTGCAGTAATGGAGTAGATGTGTTTTGTAGAGCTCCGTGTCACTACCTCCATTTAACATTTAATAACAGCACCAAAGTTTGTTTTTTTTCCCCGCCGGAGAACTAGTAGGCACCAGTTTCCTCAGTATATTTCCTTTTTGGCCTATTACATTATGCCAAGGAAAGACGAAACCCAGAAGTCGACCACTCATGCAGCTAGCAACGAGGCTATCTTAGCCGCCGTCAATAGTTACAAAGATGAGCTAGCTAAAGTCTACACCCTCATGGATTCTCTCAAGAAATCACTGGAAGGGCGTCTGGACTCCATCGAGGCTCGTTTAACAAACCTGCAGACAGAGCACAGTGAGGTCCAGCACGTTTAGATGACATAGACGTGGCTCTGTCCTCTACCGATGCCCATGTTTCAGCGTTGGAGGCTACGTGTAGCAAGCTAGCGGCGGCTAACGGCCTTCTTAAAACAAAGGTGAACAACTTGGAAGGACGCTTCCGCAGACAAAACATTCGGATTGTTGGCGTCAAGGAAGAGGAAGAGGGTGGCCGTCCTATAGAGTTTGTGTCAAATTTCATCTCGGAGCTGCTGGGACAGGACAACTTTCCCAAACCCGTAAAAATAGATAGGGCCCATCGGGCCCTGAGACCAAAGCCACTTCCCAATGAACGACCACGGATCATCATCGCCAGATTGCACAACGACCGTGACGTGATGAATATTCTGCGGCTGAGTCGACAGAAGTCCCCGCTGCTGTACCACGGTCAGAAAGTTTTCATATTCCTAGACCACACGGTGAAGGTTTCAGTGCAACGCCAGGCATTCAACACCATGAGGAAAAAGCTGGTGGAGGCTGGTGCCAAGTGTTCCCTGCGTTTCCCTGTCAAGCTGCAAGTATCTTTAAATGGCACTGTGAAAAAATTTACTTCACCGACTGATGCGGAACAGTTTGTTAATTCACTGACTCATACCGAGTGACTTTATTAAGCATTCTATGCTAATGTTAGTCTGCAAGTTCAGTTAAGTTTTGGTGCATATTAACATTTATTGTATATAGTGTTTATTTTATTTTATTTTTTATTTGTTGTTGTTGTTGTTTTTTTGTTGTTGTTTTTTGGAGGTAAACACGGGTCGCTGGGTTTAGGTTATTTACTCAGTTTCCTCTCTGTTATCCGGCAGCCTCCACTTTGGATAGAGGGATATGCCGCTTAGTTGTTGTTGCGGCAGGGGTGAGTTTTGGGTTTGTTTTGTTGTTGTGCTTTCTGTGTTCTGTTGGGTTTACTTTATCAGCTGCTGTTTTTATGTTATGATAAATGCAGGATAATACTTCTAAGCCGGGCATGAGTCCTATTAATTTTGTCTCCTGGAACTGTAGAGAACTTGGTAAAGCCCTTAAAAGAGCAAAGGTGTTTTCACATTTAAAATCACTTTCATCTGATATTGTCTTTCTTCAGGAGACTCATATTCAGCCAACTGAGCAGAGACGTTTGAGATCTTCATGGGTATTACAGGTTTACCAGTCAAATTTTTCTTCCAAGGCTAGAGGGGTTGCAATCCTCATCCGTAAGTCCATTCCATTTATCTTTAACTCCATGTCTGTAGATCCAGGGGGAGATATGTGCTTGTCACTGGTGAAATCAGTTCCATCCCTGTTGTTCTTTTAAATATTTAGGCCCCGAATTGTGACTGCCCCGATTTTTTCTGCAAAATATTTGACATTGCTACACAATGCAACAATAGGGACATGATTATAGGAGGCAACTTCAATTGTAATCGCGATCCATTGCTAGATAGGTCCTCCAATAAAGTTGCTCCCTCTTTGAAATCAGTGCCAGCTTTAAACAATCTCATTAAGTCATTAGATTTAGTTGATATCTGGAGGCTCCAGCATCCTTTTGATCGTAAATACACTTTTTTTTCTCCCCTCCCATGGTAGCTTTACCAGAATTGACCCCTTTTCAATTGAATCTAAATTAATTTCATGTACAGTCAGCTCAAGTTATCACAGCATCTTAATTTCAGATCACGCCCCTCTCTTAATACAGATCCACTTTAATCTTTATGCTCTGTCATTTAATTGGAAATATATACCCCTCATCAATTCTGATCAATCATTTCAAGAGTATGTTTTAGCCAAAATCTCAGATTTTCTTCTTTTTAATGACGACGGATAAGTATCTGACTCAGTTTTGTGGGAGTCATTTAAAGTAGTATTAAGGGGTAACATTATTTCTTATCAGTCTTCAATCAAAAAGGCCAGATCACAGCATCTTGCAGATATTCAGGCCAAATTGGCTGCTTTGGAGGATGGCTATCAGAATTCAAATGATGATAACATACTCAGTGATATCCTGAAGATAAAATTTCAATACAATCACATGCTTGGGGAACAAGTTGGTAATTACATTTGCAAACTTAAGCAAAAACATTTTGAACTAGGAGACGAGCCTGATAAATTGCTCTCCAGACAAATAAAAGGCACACTGGCAGAAAGAGCTATTCATAAAATCTCTTCCCCCTCTGGCCAAATATTAACTGACACTAAACTCATAAATGACGCCTTTTTCAATTACTGTATTACAGTAATTTTTACACTTCCAAGACTAGTGCTTCCAGTTCTGATGCTGATGACTGAATGAATCCGCTAGGGTAGACTTGGGACTCTAATTTTACAATTGAAGAAATCAAATCTGCAATACGTTCATTATCTTCTGGTAAGGCTTGTGGATGGCTTCAGAATAGAATTCTATAAAAGTCATTTGGATCTGGTTGCCCCTCTTCTTCTGCATATGGTGAACTCTTCAGTGAGGGAGGGAGTATTTCCTCAGGGTTTGTATGATGCTAATATTATCTGTCTTCTCCTGAAGAAAGGTAGGGATTGCTCTAATGTTGCCTCATACCGTCCTTTAAGCTTACTAAACAGCGATCAAAAAATAGTTGCTAAAGTATTAGCTACTCGTTTAAATAAACACATAGCTCACCTGATCCATCCTGACCAGACTGGCTTCATCCCTAACAGGTACTCTTTTTCAAACACTTGTCAACTCCTGAATGTTATGTACCAGACCAACCTTCCTGCCTCTGCAGTTATTTCATTAGATGCTCAGCAAGCATTCGATCAAATTGAGTGGGACTATTTGTTTTTGGTTCTCCGAAAATTTGGCTTTGGTAATAAATTTATGACATTACTAAAAATGCTCTACGCTCACCCCAAATCCTCAGTTCTGACTAATCACAACAGATCTGCTTCTTTTTCATTACACCGCGGAACCAGACAGGGGTGTTGTCTCTCACCGTTGCTATTTGCACTGGCCATGGAACCCCTTGCCATTTCCATCAGGACCCATCCACTGATCACTGGCATTTCGGACTATGCTGCAGATGGTCCCATTGGCCTGTATGCGGACGATATTATCTTGACTTTTTCAGATGTGACAGTCTCTTTTTCTCCGCTTCTTACTCTTATAAAAAAAATTGGCAAGTTTTCCGGTTTTTCTATTAATTGGGATAAAGTATTTTTATGCCTCTTTCAGATGGGCTTGACACCGCTTTTCGTAATAATCTGCCATTCAAAGTTTCCACTAGTTATTTTGAGTATTTGGGTATAAATATCACAAGGGACCCAAAACTCTTTTTAAACATAACTTTCTGGATTTAATCAACAAACTTAAATCTATGGTCGACGGGTGGAATCTCCTCCCTCTTTCCTTGATTGGTTGCGTTAATGTTGTCAAGATGGTGGTCCTCCCGAAATTGACCTATCTTTTTCAAAATACATGTATACCCATTTATCTCACTGCTTCTTTTTTTAAGATGATAGATTCCATTATAATGCATTTTGTCTGGGCTGGTAAACATTCTCAAATCCCAAAGTCTCACTTACAGAAACCTACTGCTGAGGGTGGCCTAGGCCTTCCAGTTTTTCGCCATTATTACTGGGCTTGTAATATCAGAACCTGTTTTTTTTGGAGTCATGTCCCTCCGAGGGGTGAAGAAAAGGTTGACTCATTAATGCCCACTTGGCCACTGAATGAAAACCTTGCGTCCTTAGCACGTACTACTTCCTCTCTTGCTGCTGTATTGTTTTCCAATCTTTCTTTGCCTTTTCAGTTGCTGAAGGATAATTTTATGCTAAAAAAATCATTTAGGATTTTGAAGCAGATAAAGACTGTCCTGAATCTCACTGGTTTCTCCATCTACACTCCTATTTTTCAGAACTCAGCATTTAAACCAGGCAATATGGATGTAGTTTTTAAGCACTGGTTAGATAAGGGCATAGTTGTTGTTAAGGATTTATACATCACTTTGCTTCTTTCACGCAACTCCAATCAAAGTTTGGTCTTCCTTCTACCCACTTTTTCAGGTACTTACAAGTACATAATTTTGTCAGACAGCATATCCCACACTTTGAAACCATACATAGTTTCTATGAGCTTATAAAAAAGCCCCCTACCTCTAAAAAGCTCATTTCTCAGTTTGTTAATCTTTTCAGTTCATCCCCATCTACTAATCATATAAAAGAGGCCTGGGCTTCTGATACACTAGGTGAGATCTCAGATGAGCTGTGGGATCTGGGTCTGTCAAGAATCAAAACCTGTTCCATTAATTCCAGATTGCCACTTATTCAATTCAAAGTCATCCATCGGTTGCATTTTTCTAAAAACCAAACTTAATAAGCTATTCCCTGTGTCTCACCATCATGTGACAAATGTAAATCAGATGATGGGACTTTGGGTCATCTGTTTTGCTCCTGCCCTAAGCTTGTGGACTTTTGGTGCAGGATATTTAAAATTTATAGTAATGCTTATGGCAAGCTTCTATTACCGGATAAATGTTTGATAATTTTGGGTTGCTCTAAAATCTCTCTTACTCTTCCCATGTCTCTGCAACAGGCTCTAATGTTTGGTTTAGTGGTTGCAAAACGGGTTATTCTGCGGGCGTGGAAATCCTCTACCCCTCCTTGTTTTAAGAAGTGGCTTAATGATATGGTGTCCTGTATCTATCTTGAAGAAATTCGATACTCTTTGTCAGACAACCATCATAAGTTCATTGAAGTGTGGGGTCCTTTCAATAGATACATACAAAATAATGGGCTAAAATGACTGTCGTACTCATCCAGACCTGTATTTTTTCTTCTTCTTTATTATTATTGCTATTAATGTAATTATAATTCATTGCTTTCATCTTTTATTGATATCTCGTGTTTTATGGTGAACTGTTTGATACAATGTCTCCAGAAATGTCTGTTGTTCCCTTTGACTCTGCCTCGTGCTTGATTACGTGCTACGGACTGATGTACACACATTTTGTCCTCTTTTATCAGTTCTCCAGTAAGCTGACACTGTTTTGACTTTTTTTTCTAGTTGATTTTTGGTTTTGTTGTACAGTATTTGTTTACTTTTTGTTGTTGTTTATTCTTTTCTCCTTCTGTCTTTTGTTGTTTAACTCTGAAAAATCATAAATAAATTTATAAAATAAAATAAAAAAGAGACATTATGTGATGCAGAAATAAAGTTCTTACGCGTGTTTCAGCATGGCGCTATCATCTTGCAGCACGCATAGCATTAGCAGCCTAGCAGTCAATGAACAAGCCATCTCATTGCGGTCTCCTGTTTGGGAACATTATAGCTTTCTTGTTAATTTTTCAATTCAATTCAGTTTATTTATATAGCGCCAAATCACAACAAACTTGTCTATGGGCACTTTACAGGAGCATTCATATACAGTACATCGAAAAGCCAATTAGTAAAGTTCTCTATCTAAGGAATCCAGCAGACAAGTTGAATCTTGGCTTTGTTGCAGTCTCCATCCTGAGCAAAGCACAGTGGCAACAGTGGAAAGGAAATCTCCCTTTTAATTGGAAGAAACCTCCAGCAGAACCAGGCTCAGGACAAGCAGCCATCTGCTTTGACCGGCTGGTTGAGAGGACAGGAAGGAGAGACAAACAAACACAGAATGGTCTGTCCAGATATAGGTCCAGGTATAAAGGTCCTATAGCAGCATAACTAAGGGACAGCTCAGGAAACCCAAGCTGACCCTAACTATAGGATTTATCAAAAAGGAGAGTCTTAAGCCTAGTTTTAAAACTGGATAATGTTGCCTCACAGACAGAAATTGGAAGTTGGTTCCACAAGAAGAGGAGCCTGATAACTGAAAGCTCTGCCTCCCATTTTGTTTTTATAAATTCTAGGAACCACAAGTAAACCTTCAGCCTGAGAGTGAAGTGCTCTGTTAGGAAAATATGGAACAATAAGATCTGTAATAGAAGATGGATCTAGGTAGTTGAGAGCTTTGTAGGTTAGAAGTAGGATTTTGAATTCTATTCTTGACAGGGAGCCAGTGGACAGAAACTAAAACTGGAGAGACATGATCTCTCCCACTAACTCCAGTTAACTGGCAGCAGCATTTTGTATCAACTGAAGATGTTTTAAAGAAGTATTTGGACACCCAGATAAACCATTTCAATAGTCCAGTCCAGACGTGACAAATGCATGAACCAGCTTTTCTGCATCATTTTTAGATAAGATGTTTCTAATTTTAGTGATATTATGCAGGTGATCAAAAACAACACCAAGTTTTTTTAACATTAGAGCTGGAAGCCAGATTAATGCCATCTAAGGAGGGCAAAAGACTGAAAAAAGTAATTCCTAAGGTGCTCAGGTCCAAAAACCAAAACCTCAGTCTTGTCTCTGTTCAAGAGAAAATTAAGGGTCATCCAGGTTTTTATGTCTGTAAGACATGCTTGTAGTCTAAGTAACTGATTGAATTCATTGGGTTTAATGGACAAATATAATTGTGTGTCATCAGCTTAACAATGGAAATCTATCCCATGCTGTTTAGTAACTTTACCTAATGGAAGCATATATAAAGTAAATAGTATTGGCCCAAGCACTGAGCCCTGAGGGACTCCATGACTAACGTTGGTGTTAAAAAAATATGCTAAATCTATGCTTGTGTTTAAAAAAATGATTAAATCTAGGTTGTTAACAAAATACGAAAATCTTTAGTTA